>DWON01007117.1:0-13227 GCA_018251015.1 Phocides pigmalion okeechobee
ATGTGGTTGTCTATGGGCTGTAGTGACCACTTACCATCAGGTGGCCTGCATGCCCGTTTCTTACTCTTTCACAATAATAAAAAAAAAAGCTAGCGATCTTTTAGTAATATCATTTAATTATTTTTTATTTCATTGAAATACGTTTTACTTTAAACGGTTTGAAGATTGTTCAGCTGTAAAATCGAATTAATTCGGTTGTTGTACTTTTTCTTGTTACAGGAAGCATTAAATGGAAGCAGTCAGCGAGGTTCTAGCGATGGATGGCGGGAAGCGGACAAGTAGAGAAGTCGGAAGATAAGCTGGCTTCACTTTGGTGACGTAGAAAATAAGTATTTTTCATTGCATCAATAAGTCATTTAGAATCTATCAAAAATACTCTTGCTATTCGTGCAGACTGTTCACAGATTATAAAATATATCGCATTGATCAACCGTCTTCCAGTACTCTTATGCTCTTTGCGTAAATACACAATTATAGGTATGTAAATCTTATTTACTTCATTCAATATTTTTTTATAATCGTTTCTTGTTAACTTACAACTGTAGGCGGAAAATAATACCTTTATTTCATTCCCTTTAGAGTGTTTTATTTAGTGCTTAGCATACAAGTCTACTGGTGTAGCAAAATAAACACACACACATACCCATACATACACACACAAATTCGCAACAATACGAGCGACACATAAGTCATCGCTCGAAGTTACAATATCGCTGTCGTCGATGTGGTGTGCCAGTCTACGTCACTACAAGATGCTACGACATTTCGTATTCCATGCACTTCAGTTTATATATATACCATACCTATATCAATACCAGATAACCTTTACATATTTGCCGCGCAAGAAGTGGTTTCCATACGAGACAGGCAGACATGATCCGTGATCACCACGCTGCAGGACACGCTACTGTGCTATTGTGGAGCTATATAAGTTATTAGTATATTTATTTAACTTTATTATTGTAATGCATATTGTTATAGTCCCTTCTGGTTACCTTATGTTGACGTAAACCTTAAGTTCGCAACTTTGTTTTCACTTTGAAAATATACTGTATTGCAGAGCTGTATTTTGCCTGTAATTAAAATACTTTCAAATGCTTAAGGATAGCCAAAAATAAACCATAAAGACTTAAGAAGACAATAGAACTATGCCTATACTTTATACGCGCTCGACGATTCGACGATACCAAGAATAAATCATGTTTAATACTGTTATGAAAGTAGCAACAAAACGTTAACATTTCAGCAAACAATATGAACATTGAAATATTACAGCCTATATTGTTTCAATAGCAAACTAAACTAAAATTTGTGTTTACATACGGTAACTAGACGTCTTTAATTAGTTCTGAGAATCCGCTCGCGAGTTCTCTAATCTAAATAAACGGTGGTGAGAATCTTTACCATCTCGTTGTGCGGCGTTTTGTTTACGCAATGTCAATAATACCTGGTAGACTGATGCACAGCCTTAGGCTCTGTTGTGTTCAGGTGAGCACGCGTGTATGTGCGAGTGTCGGCTGAGAGAACTTTTTTTTTAGAAACATCGTGTAGTATAATTATAAAGACGTGCACGAACATTCTTCCGTTAAGGATATGTTGTAGAGAAACACTTTTGATTCTTTTTAAATTACTGTGATGTCGGTTAATAATGTAGATAAAATCTATGCCTGGACACATATGCCTGCAGTGAGTTTCCTTAGAGTAGTATCTGAATGTCTGGCTATCGTCACGTAATTGGCGTAGTCTGATGGTTTATCGGTCGCTCGAAAAATTGAAAATTCGTCCCCCACGTACATGCGCTACGTGACCGCAGCGCATACCGTCTGCCTTTGCTTGTAGTTCTGTACCGTCATTGGCTTAATTGGAAACGAATTGTGTGTTAAAAAGGAATGAATAGCTACGAGTGAGACTTGCCTTGAACGGATTAATTCTCGAGATTTATTATATAAAATAGTTTTTTGCTTTTATGTCAAACGTGTATAAGTTGCAGTTATTTTGTATTTCATTTTCTATGAACACATTTTTAGCCTCAATACACCAATACACCATAATTTTAACCATCAGTAAAAGGACAATTCAAGATCTAAATCCGAGACATCAGTCGGAAGACGTTACTGGTGAAATAAAAAACTTAACAACCCTTTATTTTGACCTTATGTTTCGCCTTGTACACCAAAGATGGTTTCTCTTGATGCTGTTATTTTTAGTGAATGCATCGTCACCGTGACCTCGTCCCGTGCGGCGGCGAGCGCGGCGGTCGCTGCGGCTGCTCGAGGGCTCGTCACGCGCGCGTCCCGTCGCCGATAGTGCCTCGCCGCGCTACTCTCTGCGCTCTCTGCGCTCTCTGCGCTCTCTGCGCTCTCTGCGCTCTCTGCGCTTTGCGACAAGGCCACGTCAGCGCTCAGGGCCGACGCAAAAATAGTTCTGTGTTACACTACCATTTCCACTTTATTGTTTGTTTTAAACGTGAAAGCAAATCAACAAGTACAATAAAGATGTTAATGTTTTTAGAGTTATTTCAATTCATGCAAGTAAATGTGCATACTGAGGCAAATATTAGTGTAAAGGGTTTTGGATTACAATTTGATTAAATCACGAACAATCCGTGACTATATTTATTGTCAGTAAAAGTACTCGAACAGTAAGATATGTACGTCAAAAATAAATGCCTATTCTTTAAACAGTATATTGTGTAGTGTGGGAGTGGCTGTGCGGCCGCGGCAATGACTAGGGATTGTGCTCCCAGTAACAGTCGACAAAGAAAAAACAAATGGGACAACCAAAAAAAAAACACACCCAACTCCTCTTTAGACCTCCTTCCCCCTTCGCCACTTCCGACCGCTTCCGCTCCTCGCTTCCTTCCAACAAATTGAAAGATTGCAGCATTGCTTCTTATTTACTTTATTATCCTTACCTGTAAGATATTCTCTAGATGATTTCAAGGCACATTAATATGAAAAGTCACTTCAATCCCATTGCTGGTAGTTCAATCCATAGTACGATGACCTGATCAAGAAATTATTATTTTTAAATCATGGAACCGATTTTCACGAAACATAATTAATAAAGATCGTGATGAAACTAGGTTTGAAATAATAAACAAAAATGTTTGAGACCCTATAAAGCTATAGTGCTACAAGTGCCATAGGCGAGGGCACATCATATAAACAGACAGCTTTCAAACTTACGACGTTTCTCTTTTGAAGCTTGTTAATATGGTTATCATTTAGTAAAATGAATTGATATTGGAAGTAGGTAGTTAAATCGTCACTGTTCTACCACACACGTACGCGTTGACGTAACAAGGTTACAGCGAGGCAGTGATATATGTACATATACATATATGTATAGATTGCACAACATGTGCGCACATCGTGTGAACTTTACCTTGCATGCATATTAGTTTGAAACAAGAAGCATTACGGAAGCAGATTTCTTGCCGGCCAAACTAGTCTGGAAGTGTTCTCAAAGTGTGATTTGCGGTGCGCGGGCGCGCGCCGCCGCTCGCCGCTCGCCGCGCGGACACGCTAGTTGCGCGTTAGTGCATTACGCGGAAAGTTTGCTAAATACATTAGATAAAGAAATTTATGATTTATGAATACAGGAGACATATTCTCTACAGTGAAATATGAGTTTTTATTGACTGTTCCATTCAAATATGCACACGACACGGCCGGGCGAGACCGGGCGAGACTGAGCGCGGCCGTCGCCAGACGCAATTACCTGCAGGCAATTACCGCGAGCACGCTTCGCGCCGCCGCCGATGCTGAGCTATGACAAATCTTCGCGTTTGCATTATTACCATTTGAAAACACTACAGCGAAATGTGGTAACCTAATGTTAGCTACAGGAAAGCTGGACGTTAAGAGAAGAATATTACCAAATTCAAAACAACGTAAACATGAAATCTGTTGGATTTATTTATATGTATGTATCTATGTAAACTTAATAATCGTGCCATTGAAAGTCTTTTTTAATAATTAAATTCTCACTCATCTAAAAACAAAGCTGTGGAACTGTTTTGTTTGGGTGTGGGCGCAGGATCGGAGCACGTTAAGTTATTCAAGCAGAATCCCACGATTGCGCTTTTATTGGTTAATAAAATTTGATTCCTTTTAAATTTACTGCACAACGGATTTGGTTATGTTTTTATATATTTTTTCTTACAATTTTGTATGTATGAACCGTTAAGATTAAATTATAACTGAGTAATAAATAACGTTTTTCACGGAACATAATTTACGTTTTTAGACACAATATATTTTCTTAATAACGCTTTCTATACTCGTAGATCCATACTGTTTATTCCACAAGATTCCCGGTTTAGTGAAAGCCTTGGACACATACAATGGCTGAGATACACGCACCCAGACCTAGAGCACCACACATTCTTCATGCAAATATCAGCCTAGCCGGGAATCGCTCCCGAAACCGTCTGCGTATCAGACAGTATCGTTATCTCTGCGCTAAACGGTTTGTCAACGTATTTATCAGGAACTAATGTAATGTTTTTGCATTTCTATTCCTGAGATAGAATGCGACTGTGCGAGTCCTCACGAATAGCGCTCGGTATAACATAGCTAATGTAAGCGCAAGGCCAATCCTTCGTGTGAGCATAACAAAATGACGAATGTAGTTTGCGACGCGCGTCACGTGCACCGACAGACACACGTCGCGCGTGTCGCGGCGTGACGGGGCACGTACATCGCCGTGTTGACACTGATGTATTGTAGAGAATACTACACTAATTGCTATCTATACACGTCAACAAATCATTTACCGTAGATTTAAAATGGAATAATCTGAATCAATGTGGTCCTTGTATTACTTTGTATTATATACAACATTTCACAATGATATTTTGTTATTATACATTTTTTAAATGAAAATTTAAATATTGAACATCTTATTTATATTTACAATATTTATAATAATCGAGTTAAATTGCTGGGACATGCGGACAAACATTGAAGTAGACAGACGGACATGACAAATTGTAAGGGTTACGTCTTTGCTATTTGGTTACAGAGCCCTGAAACAGAAACATAATGAACGTTCGGCAACAGATGGCACCGCTCAGCCGTTCGGCCGCGGGTATGCGCTCGCCCGATATCATTCTTTAGTTACATTGATCTCTCTGCAAGTCGATTGTCACCATGACACCGAGCCAGACCCGATGTCGGGGTAAGTTAAAAACTAAATCCTCTCGTTTCACAAGCACAACCAAAACTACATTGCAAAATTAAATTTATTACATTAAATCAATTGTATTTTCTATGTGAGAAGTATTTTATGTGAGAGTATAACTTTTCAGTCTTCATTTTACATACATAGTTTTCGTATCGTTATATAAACATATGTCTTAATACTAGCATTAAGAAATTATTTTAGTTAGAAGACTAGCTGAACACTTATTTTGCAACAAAATGTAGAGCAAGTTGGAGAACAGGCGCGACGCACTCGTTACTAACTTGCAACAGGCGAGTTGCAGGGAACAATATTTGTAACACACAACGACACATCGTAGCAACTTCCGTAGCGCTTCGCAGACTCGTAGGGCTGCGTACAAGTTCTTGTAGTAACCTATATTGTTGGTAGCAATATTGGTGAATGTTGAAACTTGTCACCTGCAATTAATTTGTGTATGAATTTTAGAAGTTTTATTATTATGATATTTAAAAAAAATGTATTAAATTATTGTGTCTCAGTAGTAACATGCGGCTTCCCGCTCATGTATACATATGAGGCAATCATCTTATCCATCAGAAGTACTAACGTAACGCCAATGAGTAGAATAGATGGCTGAGTATACGCGGGACTCTCATTTTTGTTTGGGCAGCAGTGAATCATCGGGTAATCAGGAAGACTGCGTACTGATGTGGTACTAAATGTAATAAAATAAATAATACTTAAATAAACTATAAAACACGCTTTTATAAAAAATCCAATTAAAAAGTATAAATAAGAAAAAAAATACGATGTAAAAAAGCGTGGGGTGTTTTTTCAGTTATCTATTGACACCATGCACCCCACGCTTTTTTTACAGTGCAATATTTGTATTTTTTCTTATTTATACTTTTTTAGTTTAAAAGCGTGTTTTTTAGTTTTTTTAACTATTATTTATTTTTCTTTTTTTTCATATTATTGCATTGTCATCCGTCCTTGATACTTTTGCAAAGTTTCAAATTAATCAGATTTCTGGAAATTGGTGAAAATTGTGCTCAAAGAATCCGTTACATACATAGATACTACCCAAGCTAATATAAAAGCGTGTTAAAAATAGCCAACGGGATGGCGACAAACTGAAGACTAGCTGTTTGGGAACAATTTAACAATTTTTGGTACAGTAATTTGTACCTTTACAAAAATGTTTTAAGTCATAAATGATGAAAAACTATAGAATTCTCTGTAAGGTTTTCTGTTGCAGGTATTGGTATCATTAAATTTCTTAAAGTTCATAGTATTTAAAGATGCAATCTTTAGAGCTTTTAATCTTAAACATTCTCTACAAATCACAAGAATATTAGATTGAATACTATGTAATCAGGACATAAACAATTGTACTAGATATACCAAAGTTGCAAACATACTGGTCAGCGAATAAGCAGCTTCAGCAGAGCTATTATGGAGGTTGATTGTAATCTATTTATGTCCTATGGTTGAGTATGCATTTCTCCTTGCAAATGTAGGAGGCTTGGAGTATAGAATATTAATGTATTTTAAACAGTAAAAATAAGGGTATTTTGTACAAAGAACATATTTACTAATGTCGCCACGTCGCCAGATCGGCCGGAGGCGGCGATACGGCAACGGACAAAGAGGTCGACTGCGCTCGCGACAGACAAGAACAGATAAAATGAAGGTAGTACATTCTTTGTACATGAAATCGTATTTATTTTTATTGTACTTAAAAATGTTACTGTAGTTTTTATACATATTGATAATCTTGGAAATGTCCGACTTCGATATGACTTTCTTAAGTTGAAGTTACAAGAGTTATAAGAAAAGTGACGGCAAGTTTTTTAAAAATTGATGATGCTACTTTTTATCCTTCTCCGTTGATGTGTAGGAGCGTAATACAATTACATGATGATACAGTGGGTAGGTGCTCAAGTGCAGAAGGAAGCCTAGCAAGGATGCGGACATATAGTAAAACCACAAAACAACGATAACACGTACGGTACGTACTAATTGTTTAAAACCTATGTTATAAATTTAAAGTACGTTAGTGTTGCAATCCCGTTATTCATCGTATTTCTTTATTTCTGAAAATAAAAAAAAACTCCGTAAGCACTTATACCTCGAGGCGTAGTTTGAAAAACATAATGAAAGCGATCGTCCAGTTTTACACTGCAATGCGCTACAGCGGCAACCTGCGCTGATACGATAACCGGCGCTGGATTACATTTATATTCGTTGTAATCGTTATAAATTAATCAGTTGTTTTTTACATATTTTTAACCAGATATAGATGTTTAAGTTAGGTTGTGAGGCTTGGTTTCTTTTCGGATTTGTAATCGTTTCGGCTGAGTTTAACTTTACGCTATTGTCGCTCTCAATAAAAATAGGGTAGTTGCGCTAAAAATAAGGTAGATTGGATTGGAAAAAAATGTTGTCATCGAATCGGACGACATCACCTGATCGCCCCACATGCCTATTTCGTTTTACCTGAACTTCTTATAAAAAAGGACGGTAGTTCTAGCTCGTGACGCATTATATTCGGATGCGTCGCGGTACACGGACCGCTCTCTGTTTCAATAGACTGTCCTGACTTTCTGTTGTCATTTAGCATTATTATTGATATTATGATTGTAACACTAGGTTAATTGAATATGTCGCCAACTTTATATTTGGTTAAATCTCTGCAGTATCGCTTCTGATGCCCGAAGCGCCCCCTGTATTTCTATATGTTCTCTCTATATTCTTATAACGCTTATCTTGTTTTAGCTAAATTTTGAGTATTTACTCATGTTTTACTTTAATAGTTTTTGAAATAAAACATATGTTGCATTTCTTTCTTTCAATAAACTGTATATTGAATATTAAAGAATTATGAATAAAGGAATGTACTGAAAATATTTGGTGTCGGTTGTCGATTTTCTGAAAATCTTGCGAATACAAGTGAACGAGGTCCGACGCCTACAGAGCCGACCGGTATCGCAAATTCGATGCGAAAAGAAAAAAGAAAATTGCCTCTTTGAGGGCGAGCCAAGAACACTTGTGAGACAAATGTATTTCTGCCGCCGCAGACGAACGCTGAGCCGGCGAGACGAGTGCCATCGATAACGTTACAAACTCAAATAGTAAACAAAGAGAACCGGATTTGGTAACACCGCTTCAAAAATAACGCAAATTATATCTCGATTACATACTACTTATTACAATTATATCTCGATAACACATAAACCAGCTGATCGTCCGATCTACGCTCGCGATTATGTATTGAAGTAGGTACAGTAAAATTGTTCTGATTATGCTAACATTTATTACCAATCATCCCAGCAGCAATTTGTTGATTGCTAGACGGCGTGCTAGGTGTTCAGTATACTGCCAACGGTGTGTAGGGATTTGCACCGGAGGTGGGTCTGGTGAGGCCGGACGTCACTGGCGGAGTCGCGGAAGTGTACGAACGCATTCCCGCGTCTCCGCTCCGATGTGGAGCGGTGGAACACCCGTCAGATTTTTAGTCGCTTGGAGTCCAATATGACCCGTTTTGGGTTTTGTATTCTGTAATAACTTGAAAAACAATATTTGGTGGTAAAAACAAGATATATGGTTAACTTAATAAGATTCTCTCCTTTAAGTCAAGCTACAACAGTTTATGACTAACTTCCGGTAGATACATTTTACATTATTTTAACTGAATTTGACTATTTAGTAGGGTAATATAACCTCGTAATCAATTATAGTCTGTTAAAATAAGTAATGTAATTATTTCCGGAACGCGTTTCATTATAAGATATCGCTTAGAAACAGCGTATGATGAAAACTGGCAATATACTCGGGATGACTTATGAAAATAGTCACCGTCGGTCTTGTCAACAAGTTTAAGTTAAACATAATAAAGGGGTCGTTTCTGACAACGATGCGATCAGTATGCGAAGCATTATTAATAAGGGCCAACTGGTATGAGTGAGGATCGTCCTACTCGTAGCAACTTGCACAGCGAGCGGGTACTAAGCGCGGAATGTGCACTACATGTTCCATTGAATTAAAACTTTATTAATTATTATTCTTCGTTGTGTGTGTGTGTGTGTGTGTGTGAGAGAGAGAGAGAGAGAGAGAGAGAGAGAGAGAGAGAGAGAGAGAGAGAGAGAGAGCGTGCGCGCGGGTTTTATAGCGCATTTTTGTTCGCTTGTTTACGCACGCGTTTGTGTTTAGCTTTGTGTGTGTGTGATTAATTGTTTGTGGGCGGGCGTGTGTTAGTGTGTGTGTGTGTGTGTGTGTCTCTGTCGTTGTGTGCGTGTGTGCGTGTACTCACATCAGCGAGCGTGCGCGTGCGCTGCACGGACAGCGACTGCTGCGGGACGCTGCAGTCCGGCTGCACCCCCATTGAGTCGTATATCTCGCGGAGTATCAGTAGCATCGTGTCCTCCGACTCCCTGATGACAACGGATCAACATGCGACTCGTTAAATTAGTAATGTTTAATTATTTCAATATTACGTCCTAATAGAAATTTCTTCTTTAACACTTAAACTGCGGCGTTTATACATCGAGTCAGCGTTGAGGGAGGCAACACTAAACTGGAGCTGTATTCTCTAGACTGGAGATGCGCCGACGATTCGCACATCGCAGCGACGTATCTACGTTCGAGCTCGGATAGGATTTCGGTCGTGTTTGTTGTTGTACGTGGATGTCTATGGACTGCGACTTGAGGTGTTGACTTCAGGTGGCTTGCACGCTCGTCTGCCGCTTCTCACAAAGCACGTACCAGTAGCAGACGTGGCTCCTCATAGCGAACAAGTATTCGTTGATCATCTCGAAAGGCGCCTCTTGCAGCACGTAGTCGACACGTCGGCCCGCGTTCAGCTCGCCCAGCATGTCCGGAGTTGCCTGCGTACGACATACATGATCATTTAGTTCAACTAAACTTAGTTACATTAAAACTAAGTTTAGTTACGTTTGAACTACTTGTGACTAAACTTAGTTAAGTATGAACTATATAAGTTTAGTTAAATTTGAACTAGGATAACTAAGCTTAGTTACATATAAACTAAGTTTAGTTAACTTTGAATAAAACTTAACTAAACTTAGTTAACTTACTTAGTTACTCAGTTAGTATGAACTAAGTAATAGGAAACTTAGTTCACACTAAACTTAATTTAGTTTAGTATGAACTAAGTTTAGTTATTTGTGGACTAAATTTAGTTACGTTTAGTTACATATGAATTAATTTCAGTTAACTTAATATCACGTGGTTTGCATACTCGTTTGCTCCTCTTCTCACATAAAGGGAACTAACAATATCTAATTTTAAAACAGACTAAACAACAAAATCAAATATATTCCTCACGAGAGTAGTTTCATTCGGTTCTTCTTTCCTTTCCTCATCAGACTCTTCCTTCTCCATTTCCTCTTCGACAACCTGAAATAAAATTCTTTAATTATTTACTTTTATTTCTCGTTGGCTGTTTCATATCACGCGGAGAGAATTGCGATTGCTAGTCAACGCGGGAATGCGGCTAGCGTTCTTGGCCCCACGTTATAATTACTTTTAAGTTATACCATATTAAATACGAATGCATTATTATTTAGAATAAATATTTTATGTATATTATTATAATCTTCGACTTATCTATAAAAACACTCCCCTTATCACTCTTTCCCTTTCTCCCACACGCCCCACAGAGAGGGGGGACGGAGCGAGAGAATGAGAGAGAGAGAGAGAGAGAGAGAGAGAGAGAGAAAGAAAGAGAGACCCCTATATCTCTTTCTCACACAAACAATCCCCCTCTAATACTTCTCTCTTTAAATCACCAGCTCATCTCCCCCCATCCAAAACCTCTCCCACCAACTCCCACGCGCATCTCACCTTCTCAAGATGTTGGTCGGGCGGAGGCTGCGTCTTCCACATGCTGGACCAAGTGCTCTTGATCGACTCTATTATCTTCTGTTTGATGTCGGCTCCCACGCGGGCCATCGTATCTTTCAGCTCTGCAAAACAGATAATAGATAACTTACTCTATCACAATAAAAAAAAAAAAAAAAACTGATAATAGATAAAAGACAACAGATAACTGATAAAAGATAAACAGAGAACAGATAACAAATAAAAGACAACAGATAACAGATAAAAAGACAACAGATAACTGATAAAAGACAATAAGACAACAGATAAAAAGGCAACAGATAACAGATGACATACATACGGAAAGAAGGCACGGAAAGAACAAAGAGGTACCATCGCCGCCCTCATAATCCGCCGTAAAACATTACTTGCATTCAGGTTGGAGAAGTACAATTGCCGGCTACACTTCGAAGCGAGGCGACCATCTTAGTCCTCAGTAGCAACACATCTACGTTCGAGCTCAGATAGGATTTCGGTCGTGTTTGTGGTTGTACGTGGATGTTAAGCTGCGACTTAACATCAGGTGGCTTGCACGCTCGTTTGCTACTTACCTAAATGCATTCTCTTCCGTCCCTTGTGATGCGGTATCAAGTGTGGCTTCACGTCTCTCAAATCCGGATTGATCATGGGTTCGATTCTGTTTTGGGCAAACACGTTTTGTTAACACTACGACTTGTCATGTGCGGATGGAGTGGAGAGTAAGAAAAATATCGATGGCCGGACATACGTTTACTTTATTTAAAGGAAAATACATATCTTTATATTAAAATGTAAATACGGTACGGTAGCGTCGGATTACAAGCGTCTAGTTACTAATTAAAGAGCCTTAAAAGGAACCTTAAGTAGCAGAAAGGAACACGTGTAACCTAAATTCCTAAGTGATATCTGATATGAGTACTCATACCCAATATCTACGTTACAAACTGCTGGTGACAAAACTGCACAGTATGACAACTTCGTGTAACGCGTACGCGGCTTGTACCTTGTGTACAATTGTGTGAATATAAATCCTTTCAAAAAAATGTTCAACGCTTTGTCTGCGGCGTTGTGAACGGCTTTAAACTGGAGCTTTTCTTCTCTAGACTGAAGATGCGTCGACAATTCACTGAAATATTGTATTTTAGCATCTGTGTATCATCTACGAATACAGACGTATTGTCCGCCCGCAGTCTTGTAGCGCCGACGTAAACAGCACTTGTGTTCGACCGTAATCCGTACACATTTGTACGCACACAGGTGTGTAGCCGCAGGGAAAGTGGTTAAAAATAGCCTAAATAATATTTAATAGATATACATTTATATTTAAAATTTTATTTATTAACAACTAGCTGTGCCCGTGACTTTGTCCGCGTTTATTTCATACATTTTCACGATACGAAACGACATAGGCGTATATGCATCCATTCAGTTTTTTTTCCAACAATTAGAGATTTCTGTTTCGAACGACGACTGAATTACTATATCGAATTTAACTATTTAACTTCTCGCTCAATTTACAAAAAAAACTCAACTTATTACGCACCAAAACCTTCCTCAGGAATCACTACCTATTGTTGAAAACTGTAAGAAAATCCGTCCAGTACTTTGTGAGTTTATCGCGAACAGACAGACAAACGCGACGGGGGACTTTGTTTTATAATATTTATAGATTAAATTACCTGTAAGCAATGGGGTCGTACGGGTGGAAGATGTTAAAGAAATTCTTGCATGTGGGCAGACAGAAATTCTGTCCCAGGGTTTCTACGCCACGAATACACTCGAAAATTGCTGAGAACAAAATTATATTAAGTAATTGAATTAAGAATTAAATGAAGTAATGAAATTAAGAATTGTAATAATTGACTAAATAAAGAAATTAATCAAATAATTGAATCAAGAATTAAATTAGGAATTGTAATAATTGATTAAACAAAGAAATAAATTAAATAATTGAATCAAGAATTAAATTAAAGTAATGAAATTGAGAATTGTAATAATTGATTAAATAAATAAATTAATCAAATAATTGAATCAAGAATTACATTAAGTAATGAAATTAGGAATTGATTAAATTAAGAATTAAATTAAATAATTGTATCAAGAATTAATTAATTAATTGATTAAATTATGTAAATGAATGAAGTGATTAAATAATAATAAAATGTAAATAAATTACGA
>DWON01007118.1:0-13227 GCA_018251015.1 Phocides pigmalion okeechobee
ACTTCAATATATGAAATTCATTGGAATGACAGTGGCGCCATCTGCCGAAAATTGGGCGTACCAACTCAGAAACCTTCGTAGGCTCATGCAAAACATCTTTGCTAAAGATCATCACATGATCAAATGCATAGTTTAAGATTCTAGAAAGGACATACAGACAAACATTCATTTTTATATATTAAGAATTGACAAATGATACAAAACAAAAAACAAGTGTTTTACATAAGCAAAATTGTGTTCTTCTATATAAAAAAACACATATTTGGGCAATACAATGATCCGTTGGAATTTTCTCTAACCGCCAATCTGAGGCCTTCTCACATTGTTCACCTTAAGGTTCCATTATGCCTATACCTATAGGTGAAGCATTGTAACCTCTTATATGCACATAATAAACAAAACTTTAAATTACCTTCATTTACCAAGTGAATTTAGCGCAAGTTTTTTTTATATGAGAATATTACCAATCGAGTACCCAAACCACCTGATGTTAAGTAGTTGCAGCCCATAGACATCCACGCACAACTTCAAACACGACGAAAATCCTATCTGAGCTCAAACGTAGATACGTTGCTACTCCTGAGGACTAAGACGGTCGCATTACTTCAAAGTGTAGCCGGCAACCGCACCTCTCCAACCGAAACACAAGTAATGTTTTACGGCGGATTATGAGGGAGGCGGTGGTCCCCAATCGAACTATCCCACCTTTATACAAGTTTCAAACATTTACCGGATTGTTCTTTCACAGAACGGCCTCAATGCGATCCACCTCGCGTCCAAGGATGGTCATGTGGAAGTGGTCCGTGAGCTGCTGCAGCGAGGAGCAGCCATCGACGCGGCGACCAAGAAGGGCAACACTGCCCTTCACATCGCCTCTCTCGCTGGCCAGGAAGCTGTTGTAAGGCTTCTGGTCCAGAATGGCGCTCAGGTAAAATTTCATAATCATTGTCATCATTAGCAATGGCAGCAGTGGCAATAGCAGTGATAACAGCATCATTACCATTGTCATCGTCATCAATAGCAATAACATCATGTAGTCCTTCTTATGCATAAGTTTTTTTTACAATACCCTACATGAAGAATTTACACTAAAGACGGATAGTTGGTAAATAACGATCTCTAGCAGTCTATGATTTCGGTAGAAATGTTGGGATAGAGAACAGGTATCTTTATCATCATAATCATTGTTATTATAATCATCATTCATTTTTGAGCTTTTAAGGATGAGTCTTTTATCAGAAAGAGAAACGAGTTTGAAACAGCCCATGCCGTAGTCTGAGGGGAAATGGAAATTTACACACATTTGAAAACTTTTTCGAGAATTCTTTGGCACATCTCGTGTCTGATTTTTTTTGCGTATATTTTGAACTGCCGTTATCTTTTTTATTAGTCGTTACTAACCCTGTATGTTACAAACAATTTATCTGTACGTTTTCACTCAATAATATGTATTATAAGTAAGGAATTCGATTTGTTAACATTACGAAAGCAAACATGAGGTCATTCTCATTTATTTTTGTTAATTTGCTCCGAATACATAAATATAAATGGAGCAATATTAACGAGCCATCAATTTTTCTTCGCCCCACGAACGGTTTCTGTGTAAGAGATTAATGCTTCTCAAACATTCGTGTCGTTGACCCCATTGTTTTACAAATACTGACAAACAATTTGATGAGGGATTCTTAACAGTTAGGTGCTATTTGCGTTAATTATATGTGGGTTACAAAGTTGCAGTTTGTATTTATACTTTAAATTTAGCTATTAGGAGGGTAGTCTATGGACATTTGCAACAATAGATTAGCTACCAATGCTTCGTCGGCCGTCAACGCTCATTTTACAGCATTTAGCATAATCCTCATGTTATAGCGGTCAGAGACTAACCAAGGAAATCATTCGTTCCTTATTCTCACCTCCACCTCCTACTCTCAGGGTTGTATGTTCATTTGTAACACGTACGTGCAAGATATGGGACGTAGTTTCTCCTGAAGTATTCTCTGAACGTTAGATGGGACTCTACAAAAAGTAGTAAAGATAATTCTCCATCAAATCCGGCGACGGGTTGGCGATTCCTCTGGATTTGCAAATATCCATAGATGACGGTAACTGCTTTCCATCAGGTAGAGCGACTGTCTATTTGTTAGGATAATCTTTATATAAATAAATCGTATATGGGAGAGGTAAAGTAAAGAGTAAAGGTGAAATTACATTTTTTATAATACTTACGATAAAACTTACGGTATTTGAACGCAATTCATCGCTTCAATATATCCTAATAATACTACATATCACGGAAATAAATATCCTTTTGTTCCAGGTCAACATCCAATCACAAAATGGATTTACACCTCTCTACATGGCAGCTCAAGAGAACCACGATGGCGTTGTTAAGTTCTTACTGGCCAATGGGGCCAATCAGAGCCTGGCCACTGAAGTAAGTACAGACGACTAGATGACGAAATCATGGAAACAGCTGCGGAAATATTTAGTGTACATAGATTAATAATTGTAAGAAATTGCGCTGTAGAAGATCAATAAATAATCTATGTTTGTGCATTTATTTTGCTTAACCATCGTAGTTACAGTTCGGTACATTAGTTAAGACTGGCTTTTCAAGCAAATGTTAAATTACTAAATTTTACACTAAACTGAGACATGGACTATCCTTGGAACCTCGAGTCCCTACAGTAAGAGCCACGAATATAACAAACTGTGCCATCAACACTCAAATTCTACATTGTCTCCAATGGAAATGCAAATGCTAGTCACAAATAGAAACAAGTCAAATTTTGCGTTACTTTAATCAAGTATTGTGATGTGTAATTATGACGTATTATACCAACTTTAATGTAATCTGTTCCTATTCAATTCTCAAGTGTATCTATAGAGATCAATGAAGATTTTTTTCTGGCAAAAACTAAAGTTTTCTAATTCTTTTTTATCACGACCGCTTTTAGGTCTTAACTAAGGATTGGGTAAGGTATCTATGGACAAAAAACTTACATGATTTTTACCCTCTATCAGGATGGATTCACTCCCTTGGCTGTGGCGATGCAGCAAGGTCATGAGAAAGTGGTTGCTGTTTTGCTAGAAGCAGACACGCGCGGCAGAGTCCGCTTACCAGCTCTCCACATCGCTGCCAAGAAGGATGATGTAAAAGCTGCAAATTTGTTACTTGAGGTACGATATTTGGTGTTTGTGGCGTGTTTGTGGTGTTGGCACTCATAGAGCCAATATTTACAATAATGAAAATTTTAAAACTAATTATAATAAAAGCCTATCATAAATAATCTATATCGAGTTCGTGCCCATGCGGCATAGTTCCAAGAAAACTAGCTGTATTCCCGCGTTGAATAGCAATCTCAATTCACTGCGCGAGATATGAACCAGCCCTCTTGTCACCGACGGCGTCGATTAAAAGTGATACTATTTGTTTGAAAAAAATTTTGGCCCGCGGACCCCGCGGGCCGCGGTTTTAAAGCCAAGCGGAACAAATACGTAATCACTGCTTAGTGAGACATATTTACGCCATATGGCTTCGTCTTTATTATATCAAATACAAAAAAATGTGGTCCGAAAGGTGGATGCTAAAAGCATTGTCTCTGCCAGTCAACCTTTGGGCTCAGCAGAAATCATCGAAGGCGGTATAAATGAAAAGGATTGATCAGTAATTGAAAATTAGAGCTTAAATATAAAATATATGAATGACACGGTATATTTACTATACATCCCAGTGAAAAGGTTTATTAGTCTATGACTCTCTTTTTGAAATTTTGTCTATTGTTGGGTCCTGTCTGAATTGGCAAGGTGAAGCCTATCGGGGTCGGGATAGTTGTCGAATCGGAATCCCACGGTTCTAGCACTTAATGCCTCAGTAGGAACAGGGTGTTTTACACAGTAAAAGATTGTCATACCCCTTCGTCCAGACCTAGTGTCGAAGGGATAATTTGATGATTTCTACACCCTTAACAAAAAGGGTAGGTTTAAAGTGTAAAGATACAATGATATATTTTGGTTGTTAGATTTGTAAGTGTAGGTGGATTGTTTTCATTAAGAGAATGAATGATGTCTTCAAGACATTCATAGCGGTCATGGCCTCGGTTCCTGGCCATTGTTAAGTTTAATGAAAACAAGACTTTACATATTAGTTGCAAAAATGTTTTGACATTATTATAAAAGACATTAGAAACTATTTTAATGTGAAAATAAATTTAGTATCTACCTATATTACTTTTTAACGGTTTTTAAAAAATGGTTTTTTAGTCTTTAGATTTAACGTTTCAAAATTACTTAAGTATTTGACACAATGGTAACTATATCGAATTTTGTTTTGCTCCAAACCAAAGTTTAATGCCTTGTTACGCGGAAGTTAATTAGATGAATTTTAATTATACCTTTTCGATCTTTGTCTGAATTATACTGACGGACTCATAAGCTGCATCAAATTTGATATTTGACGTTTTGATAACTTTGCAAAATTTAGATTAAAATTAATAAAAATTACGAGACTTGTAGTAAAAGATAAAATTATAGCCGGGAATAAGTTATGTGCATAGTCTCAAATTCGTCTGTTATTAGGGTAAAAATTGACATTAATTCGAATAAGTCATTGTTTAATAACATTGATGCAGTTTAGTCAGCAGAGTCCGTCAGTATACATTGGAACCTCATCTACAAGGAATCTTCATGTTGGATAATGTACAATGAGCCCAAGTATTCAATTAAGAATAAACGAAAAGGGGGATGTGCTACACCTATCTGCTACTCATTCCCGGCGGTTTCTAATAGCTCTCGGGGAGAGGAGATTGCTAGGGACGTTTAGTAAGAGTTCTATGCTTTCACTTATTCATTTTTCGCCACATATTGACTTTTAGATTTATATGTCCGTAATCCAACGACTAACAGTATTGAAATATTTGAAGAAATAATTAAATTCTCATTCTTGTCACCCTTAGAATGAACATAACCCTGACGTGACTTCAAAATCTGGATTTACTCCGCTGCACATCGCAGCACACTACGGCAACGAGGCGGTTGCAAGACTGCTGTTGGCGAAAGGTGCTGATGTGAACTGTGCGGCGAAACACAACATATGCCCTTTACATGTAGCAGCAAAGTGGGGTGAGTGGAAATTTTGATCCCTATTGGGATTCATCTCTGTTGATGAACTTAACAATTATTCTAGTTTAAAAATTGTTGTTCCAAATTTGATGCAGGGGGTGAACGCACTACGAAATCATATAGAGAAGTAGAAAGGAGTCGCGATTTTTGTGATTCACATGCAGTGGTATCATTGACATATTTATGTAATAAGCTTCCAATAAATGAAATTGTAATTATTTGATTGCAAGGATAATTTTGATATGATAATTTTATATATATGATATTTTATAAGTAAGCCTAATTACACAATTGTCACTTGTCCTACTGGACATAAGATCATCTCTAACATACCATCTATATATACCTACGTATGCTAATGATTTAATTGATTGTTACAAGCTTTTATTTACCTTATAATGTATAAATGCTTGACCGGTTGGAATCTTGCAACTGAATTTTCAGTTATCTTTGACCGATTGAAAGGTATACACGATTATCTTATGGGACGTCATTCTAATATGGCGGATCATCCAAGATGGCGGACTAGTTATGTTTTCTGCAGAACCACAGAATGGGTATTAAATTAAGGAGCTGCGGAGAACTCGAAAACTAATATGTCAAATTAAATGTAGATCATTTTAAAAATATTTGTTTACAATTTATTTAATTTTTTTACCAGGCAAAGACAACATGGTAGCCCTTTTATGCGATAATGGCGCGAATGTCGAAGCGAGGACTCGTGATGGTTTGACACCTTTGCATTGCGCTGCACGATCTGGTCACGAGCGCGTCGTGGAAACCCTCCTGGATCGTGGGGCACCTATCACTAGCAAAAGCAAGGTAAGAAGCTGAATATTACATTTTATCGTCTTATGCAATGTTTTATTGAATAAGAATTTTTGCGAATCTATTGGCATTTACCGTTTTTCATGGCTGTTTTTTTTATTCAAAATTAAATTAATATATAAACTTATATACAATATAACTAAGACTTATAACCGTAAGTAGAATTCTTAACCGTTTTTTTATTGTAATAGTGAAAATTACAGGTGTAAGTGACTTATACGTTCTCTTGGCATACGAGGCATCTGGCGATCGGTTAAGTCTCACTTGCACATGAATAGTAATACTAATATTTACACTAATACTAATATCAAAAATATATGTTATATATACAATAAATATGTTATAAATGTGGCTTGCGCCGAAACTCTGTTATGGACTGATAGACAAGTTGTGTAATGTAAACGTCCATTTAGAATTTAGAATTTATAACTTTTATCACTTCAGCCAGCAACATGAACCGTAGACATTTTAACTAAGACCACTTGGGGGTAAAACTGAGTCGTACACTGAGGGTAAATGACAATACGTTCTGTTATGCTGCCCTACACCGTCACAACCGCCGCATTTTATTAAACGCATGTTCTTACGTACGCAGATATGACGTCAATCCTTTTTGAAGTTGTAAGCGAATGTCTATGGGCTGCAGAGACCACTTAACATCAGTCTTCTTGCTAACTTGCTAAGCTTAGCACGTAAGAGAACGTACATATGTCACTTACAACAGTAATTTTTTCTATTACAATAAAAAATCGGTTCAAAATTATTGTACTTACGGTTATGAGCCAAGTGAAAAAAACCTTTCATAAGTCAAAAATAATATCCTTAGTTTAACTTATTGTCGTAGTAATGAACCTTACGCCTATTACGTCACATACGACCAAAGACTATGCTCTTACTCTATGGTCTAGTAGATCATGTTCGGAATTTAAAGTATCCCTGGTGCCCCTCAGAATGGTCTAGCGCCTCTCCACATGGCCGCTCAGGGCGACCACGCCGAAGCAGCCCGGGTGCTCCTCTCCCGTAGGGCTCCGGTCGATGACGTCACAGTGGACTATCTGACGGCCTTGCATGTCGCTGCCCACTGTGGACATGCGAAAGTAGCCAAACTACTTCTGGACAGGTAAGACCATAGTGTGACATATATGTGCCGTCATGATTATCATAACGAAATTATGATAATTCTTTGTTTTTTATTGTGATAGAGTAAAAAAACAGGCATGCAGGCCATCTGATGTAAATGATCACTGCAGCCCATGAACAACCACGTCCAATCTCAAATAGAACAGAAGTTCTATTTAAGGGTGGACGCGGATGCTTTCCTACTCTTGAGGACTAAGATGGTCGCCTCCAATAATGTGTATCCGTCTTTGTAGTGTCGGTTTAAAAAAAAAATGTACGTTATATCAGCTACAAATTTAACAGTGCGTTATTTCAATAGTTTTTGAAAACTAGATTATTTTTAAAATGTTTCAATCGCTACTTCGAAAGTTAGAGGAGAATAGATAAGGAGGAGGAGGGGGGGGGGTCAATTGAAATATTGATAACATTGGAAATTATTGTTTATAGTTACGATTAATTTTAAGTTATTTATATATAGAAACAGAAATAATTTTGTTTTTTGTAATAACTGATTAAATATTTGATAATAATTGAAATTTAATAATGACTTTTGAAATAGGAAAGTGATTTAAATACTTTTAGTGTCATTATTTATTCATTACATATTTCTAACATTATAACATCTTTTTAACTTCATTACATCATTATATATGATACATAGTTTCCAGATAAAATGCTATGAGACACAGAAATACAAACAAATATACACCGCAAAATTATAACGATCAATTGTTTAACTAAAAATCTTAATCAATATAACCGTGCATTTATTTGCTGAACAAGATTTTCTTTTAATTATGTTTTTTGTGGATTTATTTTTTTGAAAAAATATTAAAGCTTGAAAATTTTGATCGAATTAGAAATGCGGATGCAAATGCTCGGGCGCTGAACGGCTTCACCCCGCTGCACATTGCGTGCAAGAAGAACAGGATCAAGGTCGTGGAACTATTGCTGAAATATGGCGCGAGTAAGTATAGATACGAATTCGACTACGAATGCGGATACGAGTACGAATACGAATACAGAAATGAACACGGGTGTATGTGCGTGTTTAAGCGCGTATTCGAATGAGTACAACTGCGGTTATAAATACGCGTGCGGATACGAGTTTCATTACAAGTACGTATGCGAATACAAACCTTAGTACTAGTGTGAAAATGAACATTAACTTGAGTGCGAATACTAAGACGAGTGTGAATATGAGCACTTCTAATACTAATGCGGATACAAATATGTATTTTGTGCAAGAAAAAAACGAAATCAATACAGTTTTTGGCCTATGCTTTACGTTCAAAAACTCTATTGATTTTATTTTTACTTTTTTCTTTTCGTCTTAAAATTTCTTATATAATAAAATTGAATAAAACAGACGTTATGCTTTTTACATTCCTTTTTTGTCATATTCACCTTTGGTCCAGGTATCCAAGCTACAACTGAGTCGGGGCTGACTCCACTCCACGTGGCAGCATTCATGGGCTGCATGAACATCGTCATCTACCTGCTGCAGCATGAGGCCAACCCTGACGTGCCCACTGTTAGAGGGGAGACACCCCTTCATCTAGCGGCTAGGGCTAATCAGGTAAATGGTGAAGAGAGATTGGTCGCTTGATCCAAGTGGGTTGTAAGGGAATGTGTTGATTTTTCTTAATCCCACATTGAGCTTGAATATTAGTGACTAAATAAGTGTTTAATTGGTCGTAAAAGTTTATCTATAAGTTATTGAAAGGGTTATAAAAAGGAAAATTTTCAATTACATTTATAAAAAATATTGATTAAGTAATTATTTACAGAAAAATAACATTTTAAAGAAAATAATAATTTAATGTAAGATAAAAAATATTTACAAATTACAGAAGCCATCCAAAGCTTCTGTAAATACATTATAATATAATGTAATTACTGTAATTGATATATAAGTCAAAATAAAAAAAATCATGAAAAATAAAACCATGCATCGTAACGATTTAGTTGATGATTTACAAAAAAACTGTGAAATTTAATATTCACTTTATAACTAAAAATATATCCAATTAAATTAACATTAAAATATGAATTGTAAAGATTTAGGTGAGCGTTGACTAGAAAAACTTGCAATTTAACATTAACATTAAATCTAAAAAAAATCAGTAAAATTCCTTAAAATAATTAAATTAACATCATTTAACATACACAGACGGACATAATCCGCATTTTACTCCGCAACGGAGCTGCAGTGGAGGCGAAGGCTCGCGAACGTCAAACACCTCTCCACATCGCGTCTAGGCTCGGCAACGTGGACATTGCAGTGCTGCTGCTGCAGCACGGCGCTGACGTCAGAGCCATGACAGCAGACCACTACAACGCGCTGCACATTGCTGCTAAACATCACAATAACCCTGAAGACAGCGATGGTGGTACCACTTCGCTTAAGATGGTTGATGTACGTATTGGTGATACAAAATTGTATGTAAAAAGTATAAAATCATTCAAAGGTGGAAGAACTATAGTTGCACTGGGGAGGTACCACCGCCGCCCTCATAATCCAAAGTAAAGTATTACTTGTTTTTCGGTTGGAGAGGTGCGGTTGAAGGCTACACTTTGAAATGAAGCGATCGTCTTAGTTCTCAGGATAGCAACGTATCTGCGTTCGAGCTCAAATAGGATTACAGTCCTGTTTGTGATTGTACGTGGATGTGTATGGGCTGCGAGTACTTAACGTCATATTATTTGCACGCTCGTTTGCTACTCTTCTCACGTTAAAAAAAACAATGCTTAATGTGTAGAATTTGATTAGCCATTTCGTATTTGTAGCAGTTTGAATAGCTAAGGGTGAAATCTATTGTAAAGAGGGAAATAGAGATTTTCATTAGAAACTTAGCAGCAGATTATGGGCGAACAGAAGTGCCGTGTTTACATCGTCACTACAAGATAGGGGGCGAACATTACGTTTGTATTCGTAGATGACAAATATGCTTCAGTTTAGTGCCGCCTCCCGCAACGCTGACCCGATCTAATATGTGAGCGTCGGAATGAAAGTGTTAAACGGGCTCGCCACCATCAATATCCCTTTGGTTTTAGAACCAATGGGTTAGATTAGATGTTATTATAAATAGTTTTAAGATTTACAGAAGTACTAGTATTTAAAAAACGTAAATCGTAAGTTTTCTAAATTCCCTAAGTGTTATAAATTAATTCGTAATTACCAATAGGGAATTTACTAACATAGATTTAAAATGTAACTATTTTAAATTTTAATAATATGACCTTTGTCTTATAACTACGCTAACGCATGTATTGATTGTAATGTTCGCTGTAAGTTTGATTCAATAAATAAATAAATAATTCATTTGTCTCAACAGGTCGCAGCCGCTCTCATTGAGCACAATGCTCCGCTATCAGCTACCACTAAGAAAGGCTTCACTGCGTTACATCTCGCAGCTAAATATGGCAATCTTAAGGTAAGTAATTGTCTACTTATGAAACTTCCAAATTGTGTTCTTTACTTTAAAATTTTAAATCAAAGTTAAAATTAACGACTTAATCATTCCTAGTGTTAATGGAAAATTTAAGAACAGAATATGAGTAAAGGAAGATAGCAATGCTGACTATATTTTGTAATAGTATTTTTATTTTGTAATAGTATTCTTTTTTTCTGTTTATGGTACGTTTTTGTTGTATAGTAAAGAAATGGTGATTATACATAATTTAAAATAAATTGTCTATGAAAATAAAAATAAGTACATTTTTAGTAATGAATAAAGATTCAATAACTAAAAAATGGAAAGATATCTTACTAATTCAAATTGCAAAAAAAATGAAACATAATTGTTAATAAAATAAAATATTTCGTTATCTTAATAAATTTAAAAATAATTATATGAAATTAAGTTTGAGCCTAAATTACTCGTAGTTTATTAGCCTTGAGAACTGTCGCAAGGCTAAAAAACTTATTGTCTTCCCGTTACTCAAGCCCAGTGAGCTGATGAAATCTAAGGGAAGAAACAAACTACAAATAAGCTTAGAGGCAAATAATCACAGGTCCATAAAAAATAAAAAGGGCTTACTTTTTCCCTCTGAATATGAATCTGTGGTGAAAATTTGTGGTCAAACTGCAAAAAATGGAGAAAACCAAAAAGCCGATAAAAATCACGGTTTCGTCTTTCTTCTGTATGATATTATCATTCTTATAACTTTCGTCTTGTTCTGACCCTTTTTTCCTTAAATAACCTGTGAATAGGATTTCTGCTACGCTTTGTTCCTTTTTCTTGAGTTTCTCTGTGTAGAACCCAGCAGTAATCTGCAAACATATTAATTTCCCACTGTCCCTGAAAACGCCGTTCAACCTCTTTGAGATCTTGGTGAAATCTTTCTCCTTGCACTTCACTAAAATGTCCGTTATTCTTCGGGAATAAGTCGAGATGCGAATCAAGGAAGTGCGTTTTCAAATTCATTAGGCAACCTGAATGCCGATGGTTCTTTGTCATATTTGCCACAATGTAACATTTACATTCAAAAGTAATATGCCTACAGGTAGCAAAACTGCTGCTCGCCCACGGCGCATCGCCCGACCAGGCCGGCAAGAACGGCATGACGCCGCTCCACATCGCCGCGCACTACGACCAGCACGGCGTCGCCACGCACCTGCTGGAGAAAGGGGCTGATGCTAAGGTAATATTGTAGCTAATTATAGGACTAACACAGCTGTTAGAGCTGACGATCCGAATGATAATGAAGATAATCACCGTTTGCCTAAATAATAATAGAAGATAATCACTAAATAGTGTAAATAATTCTATTGTACTTTCGATTTTGTGTTTTAGAATCAGTACGATGATTTTTCAAACAATTAGTCCCACTGTGTCATAAACACGCTCGTGATAAGAGGGATCGCCATTCAATGGATTAGTGTTTTCGAGACCATGCCACATGGACAAGGACTCCCTTTAGATTGTATAGGTTAGGTTTTTATTATAACTAGTTTAAAGATTTTCATTATTGAAATTAAATATTTTTTGGAAAGATATTTAACATACACGGTCGGACCAGATAGGAACTACAAACACATTTTCTACTTGAATCCATTCTTACGCTTCGATAGAGACGTTTGATAGCCAGCACATAAACTTCCTTCTTAGTCCTACAAAGTAGCAACATATCTTTGAGTGATTCATATCAGGCTTCTATATTTGAAGTTGAACTTCTTTTGGCGTGTTAAGCAAAAAATGATGCGAGTATTTTTTTACGATGCGCGCTCACAATAATGAAATTGCGAAATGATACACATTTTTGTTTAATTATGTAGAAATATTTTTAATGATATTTAAATAAAGTTTATTTAACTAGATAATGCGTTATAATAAAACTTTCTTTCAATGTATTAAATACCTTTTTTTCTACTATTCGTGTCGTTTTCTCTATAAAAATAAGACAACGCGAAGTATAAAATTTATAGAAAGTTTTTTTTTATTTTTTTATGTTGGTACGCCAAAGTAATATAACCTCTTACGTGCGTACATAAGAACACACACACGTTTCTCTTTTCAATTTTAGTAGTTGTCAATGAATATTATGAGTCCATGAGTATGAGACTATTGACCATCAAGGTTGCTTGTTAGCTATATAAATTTCGCAAATATAATAATTTGACCTTTCAGGCCGTCGCCAAGAACGGTCACACACCACTCCACATCGCTGCACGCAAGAACCAGATGGAAACTGCAGCAATTCTTTTGGAGTACGGAGCGTTGGCTAACGCTGAGTCAAAATCTGGATTTACTCCTCTCCACTTGGCTTCTCAGCAGGTAACGTATCAAATTGCTAATCTATTACTAAATATCTCAAGCTAAAAGTAATATTTCATATTAACTAATGTCTGCGAATTCGTTCCCGTAGGCTTAAATTTTCTAGTTGTGACCAAAAAGTTCACATGTACTCACATTACGCATAACCTTATGTTAATTTAAAAGTTATGGATATGTTATGTACGTACCATTATCTTCCAAATTGGTCTGTTTTTAAATGTTAAGTAAAGCTTACTGCATCATTAGCGAAAACCGTATTGAAGTCGGTTGAACCATTTCTGAGATTACCGCGCACAGACAAACAAACAAAAATTCCAAAAACTATTGTTTTGGGTTGTATGGCGTTAAGGACCTTACAAGGCTTTTTCTCATGTATCTT
>DWON01007119.1:0-13225 GCA_018251015.1 Phocides pigmalion okeechobee
GTTGCAAATGTCCATAGGCCACGGAGACTGCTTTCCATCAGGTGGCCCGTCTGCCTTTTCGCCAGGCTAATATATATATTTAAAAAAAGTTTAGCTTATTTCAATAAATTAATTGACAGTTATATCGCATCCACGTTATGAGGAACTCTTGAAAGGTTTTCTCCACGTGACCAAAAAGGGTTTCAGCCCTGTTTGTGGCTTGTTATTTGTGGATGCCCTTTGGTTTTAATTTGGTTTCTCCTCTCCTCCAATACACTACAAGATGGCAGTTTAATGACATTAAGTTCTAAATCCACTATGAATAAAAATATTTTGTATTGTTTCTTTTCTCGGGCTGCGATCACCTAACTTATGGTGGCTTGTACTCTACTTTATGACCGAAAACGAGCACGTTCTACAACTATCCAGCGATACTATTGGTCTTCGCGGTGGACGAGAGGGGTAGAGATTTTTGGTTGCTTCGGATGTTTTCTCTTTACCCGAGCTTCTTCTCAAGGTGGGGTCGAACAGCCCCTGATAAGCTCCTCGGCATTGATAATTTCATGTAACATCGCTATATTCCTTAAAATATAACGACATCACGAGAAAGCATCGATGGCCGCCACGATCCATATCCCAATCCCGCTGTTAAGCCGGCGGTTATGAAGTTTGGTTGTATAATCGTCTACTGAGCTAGCGGTAGTTCCCCCCGGTGTTCGGGGCATGACACTGGACACAGCAGCTCCCGCGGGAGCTTCCTACCGCTAGCAGGACGATTACTCTCCTTTATCCCAAAATATTATTAAAAAAAGTCCCGTCTGTCTGTCTGTTTGTTCGCGATAAACTCAAAAAGTATTGGATGGATTTTCTCACAGTTATAAACAATAGAGTAAGCATTGAGGAAGGTTTTTGTGTAAAATAAGGTATTTTTGTTGTAAATAAGGCAGAGAAATTAAATAGTAAAATTCAATATAGTCGTCATTCGAAGTAGATGTTTCGAATTATTAGTTTTTGCAAATAGTAAATGACTAGAACGTATAAAAGAAAAATAATGTAAGTAACTATAAACCGTATTAACCGCTCGGCCTGGTCGCTAGTTGCTTTTTAACATGATTAAAAGTATCAGACACTACTTTGTGAAAATCCACAAGTTATTAGTCATAGTATGTATAATGGTATATTTTTACTCTCCACTTTTTCCTATCTTCATAGTACGTACATGGTAGATAGCAAAGTAGTTTCAATAACAACTCAGTATTTTTTCAACATAAAATCAATTACCGCGCGCGGTGAAACAAGTCAATATAACAGGATGTGAGAACTAACGATTATAATTCGTGTACTAATTAATTCCTATGATGAGAATCATCTCGGCAGATCATCGCTCTTGTAAAAGTACCTCATTAGACTGATTGTATTAGTTTTTTGCTCACTCCTAAATGACATGTAATTTTGTTACCCACATTAATTTGGACATTGAAGCCGTGTGGATATACCTGCGTTCTAATAATATGTTATTAATTAAATTTGACGACATTAATTGACAAATTCTTCGTTAATTAGGTTCAAATCAGTAGCAAGTTTGTCGGAATCATTAACGCTGACGATGGTAAAGAAAGGTTTTGAATACGATTTTTTTATGTGAGAAGTAGGAAAGAGCGCGTTAACCACCTGATGTTAAATAGTCGTAGCTCATAGACATCTACGAACAACCATAAATACGACAGAAATTCTATCTGAGCTCGAACGTAGATACGTTGCTTCTCCTGAGGAGTAAGATGGTCGCCTCGTTTCATAGTGTAGTCGGCGACCGTACCTCTCCAACCGAAACAAAAGTAATGCTTTACGGCAGATTATGAGGGCGGCGGTGGTACCTACCCGGTCGAACTATAGTCGCCCCATCTTACATGATATAGATATTAGTGTAAAGTCCACATGTTTTTCAGGTCACGAAAGTGGCAAATGAACATTCAGAGAGTTTGATATTAAACCTAATTAGGTACGTGTCTTACGCTTGACTTTGAAATCTTTGGCCCGTGGGGTCCGAGTGCCAAAATTTGTTTCAGGTGTTAGTCGAATCTTTTAAGATGATTGAATAATTTCTATGTTTTAAATTCAATTCAATAGTCTTAGTTTTATGACATTTAAAACAGTTCAGACAAATCTACAAACAAATACATATATAAAAATTGTAAAAATGATAAAAAAAAATGCAAGTTTTTCTCTGTTTCTTTGTTTCGTAAGATGTATAGACACGTGGATAATTCAATTTTGTTATGTCTAGAACAATTCTGAGCTAGAACTAGCGTGGGAAGCCTAAAATCGTAGCACATTAATTATATCTTCATTCGTTTAAGATTTGCTGGCATTATGACTATTTCGATCACAACGCATAGCTCAGACGAAAAAAAATATCTATATATACATTAAGAACTTCTTTATGTCTGTGCACAACAATTCTTAAACTGATTACAATAATTTGTTTTATTCCAATAATAAGTTTTTTTTTTTTTGTAAATTGGGTGAGAAATTAATTGTCAAATTTAATATAGTAATTCAATCTTCGTTGTAAATAGTTGTTTCTAATGATGAAAATCTTAAAACTAATAAAACTTAACTAAACAATCTAATAGGAGTTCATGCCCATGCGGCATGGTTCCAAGAACACTAGCAGCATTCCCGCGCTGGATAGCAATCGCAATTCTCTGCGCGAGATATGAATCAGAACCATAAATAATATGGATAGACAATAATTCGTTACTTAAAGTCGTTGCACAGAAAAAATAAAACAAGACCGTTTTGAAACATGATGGTTGTAAAAGATGATGGTAAGGTTATTTTCGTTGTGAAGGATAGTCCATATAAATTTAACATGAAACTGGTATTTATAAAACACTATAAAAATGTCACCTCGATTTAAAATACCTTGCAAAATGCTCGCTAAACGTACCGCATAAATTTATAGTGTCAAACATGAGTAATGAAATCCGTAAATCAAGTTGTTTGGCCAATAAAATAAGGAAATAAAACCACTTAATAACAACAGCCCAGATGGCAGAATAGTATTTTTTTTGTCGTAGAGTTTACATGTCTTCTTTATTATGAACTAGCGACCTATGCCGACTTCGCACGGCATCTACCTAGTAACATTATTTAACAAATCTTTATTTTTCTCTACTACATAACGCATATATTAAACCTTCCTATTGAATCACTCTGTCTATTAATGAAAAGTCCTGAGGACTAAAATAGTCGCGTCATAAGTGATTTTGCAACCATAGAATCGCAAACCTTCACGTTAGATATGAGAATCGATTGTACTTTCCCGTTCAAACTGAGCAGATACCACCGTCATGTAAAAAATAAAGATTTACCATAAGTCCATAATTATTTATAGATCACATCATTTTTTTTACATATTGATAGTGACGGTCTGATCTGGATCAGTTCATCACCATCTCTGGAGATCAACACAGCCGCAAGCACTGAATTTAAAATCCTAATATCTTGCATATACCTTTTTTATACAGCGTGAGTATAGAGAAAGAAATTTTGGCTATTTCACCCCTAAGGGAATAAAATAATAGATAAAAATTTTAGGCTATTTTTATTTATTTGATAGATTCGCTTCAAAGGGTAAACTGTATTATTTGTTAGATTGTAATTTCAACTCCAGCAAGCCGCGGGCATAGACTAGTATATTTAGAAATACGGACACTAAAAGAATAATGAAATATAAGTAGGCGAGATATAATTAATATTTAGGTTTTGAAAAGGATGATTTAGAGGTGTTATCCAATTAAGCACTATATCATTTTAGTCGATAAATGACTCATTTATCAAAACTGCAAAAACAAAATGATACAAACTCGTTTGCAATCGTAGGTGTTTAATATTGTAAGATTGTTTTACCATCTGCGTTTGTTATTTGAGTTATTTTTTATATAAAAATTAAGAAGATGCTTAAAACAGGTGGAAGATTATAGGTATTTGTACTTTTTACCTGAGATGGTCTAGAGATTTAACTCTGCAATATTTTGCTTAGAAAAGTTAGCAAGGCAACGATACGAGATTATTTTACATCTCAAATTGTCAAATTAATTTTGACATCTGTGAAAAACTTGTGGATTAAGGCCTTAAGCCTTATTTAATTCCATCAATTTTGTAAATTCTCATAATTTATTGCATTTTACCTTCATAATAAAATAACAAGTATATCCAATAAAAAATCTAATTTTGTAAACTGCGATTTATTGATGTTATACTATACTGTAAGGCATTTGAAAAGTATTGTTTCCATCAGCGAATCCATCGCGAAAGATTACGTGAAAAGTAAAATAACTTTTTAATGTTAAAAGACTGGCAAACTAGCGTGCAAACAACCTAAAGATAGTAGACGCAGCGCATAGACATCCACGTATAATCACAAACATGACAGAAATCATATCTGAGCTCGAATGTAGATATGTTGCCACTCCTGAGGACTAAGATGGTCGTCTCGCTCGTCGTAATTAAAACAAGGAAAATGTAGCTAAACTTAGTAAAATTATTGAAAGTTAGTAAAACATATTGTTAGTTTATTTATAAGATCGATTCCATACATAAATTATACAGTGAAAAATTATAAATCTATGCATTAATTTAGAATGAACTAAACGTGTTAATTTAATTTTGAGTTGACGCAAATTTGAAGTTGACAAATTAATTATTACGTGCATAGAAATTTTATGTTAATAGAATAATAGTTGATGCGAACAGTTATATACATAAATAAATAATGCACGCAATTTGGATATCCGAGACAGTGGACTAAAATAACATGCAAATATATTTTTATTCAGTGTTCATAGCATTTTATGTGAAAACTAGTGGTGAAAATAATAAAAAGTATATAATTAATTATCCATCATTAGGTGCTTTGTACTTCTGATGGTATTTTATCAGCTTTGATCAAGAACCTTTGAAGGCATATGCAGAGGAACTAGGAATATATTTATTTAATTGCAAAGAAACCTCTCTCCCGTATCCATATAGTTTCTTTCGCCGCTTCTTCTTCAAAATGAACCCTTACGAACCGGTGGTAGTTTATTAACTTTCAAAAATATTTCTCTAAAGGATCTGATTTGAATTGATTTCATTTGCTATGTTAATTTAAATCATCTAAGAATCCTCTCAAAGGCACGCACAAAACGCATTGAATGAAGAATATATCCGAAAACTCATCAACCCATTCAAACGTACAAAAATAATCAAAATCGATCTAGCCGCTGAGAAACAGTTCAGGGACAAACATATTCAGTTACATATTACTAAGTGTTTCCGCGACTTCGTCCGCGTTTATTTTTCATAATTCTAAAACCGTGAAACAACCTACGTCAGCATCCAGTGATTATTTAATTTTTCGCCCAATTTATACAAAATAACTTAACTTATTATGCCCTAAAACTTTCCTCAGGAATCAGTCTACTTGTTGAATACAGTAAGAAAATCCGTCGTCTTTTTTGAGTTTATCACGAACAAGCAGACAGACGCGGCAGGGGACTTTGTTTTATAATATTTATACATAAAAAAGATAATTTATATACGAAAGATTTATATATACAACAAAACGGTATATGACGTCTATTATTATAATATTTCAAAAGTGGACGTCGTCGCGAGTACTAAGCTAGTTTCGGTTAGTTTACATTAATGCTTAATGCTCTATCATTAAAGTTATGCTAAGCTAATGTCGGCTATTTTTCAAATTGAAATCAAATTCCGTTATGGAGTTTATAAGGTTAAACGACGTGATATGTTTAATATACCATCGTGGTGTCTGGATTTATAGTTATACTAGTTATGACACGTGACTTCGTCTGCGTAATAGGACCAGTTTTGACACCCCCTGCGTAATAATTGCGTATATGATATTTTTTTGTATTGTATTTTTTTTGTATTTTTATTTTAATGGAAATATTTCAAAATAAGACTTCCTTTTTTTGTGAAGCGGGTAGCAAACGTGATTGCAAGTCACCTGATGGTAAGTCGCTGTAGACTATGAACATCTACATATAGCTTAAAATAGGCGTAAAGTTCTATCTGAGCTCGTATATACGTTGCTACTCTTGAGGACTCAGCAGGTCATCCCAGTTTTAGGTGTAACTGGCAACTGCACATCTCCAACTGAAACACGAGATTTGCTTTACGGCGGATTATAAGGGCGGCGGTGGTATCACCCCAGTCAAATTATAATAGTTCCATCTGCCTTTATGGATATACTAACTATGAATCGCGACGTATGAGCGTATTTTTTAAGTACATGGAAATTTGCAAAATATCCAAAATATTGCTGCTGCTGGTGACATGAGGATAGGTTCGTATCTCGCACATAGGATTTCAATTGCTACTCAATGAAGAACTGCGGGCAGCCTTCTTGACACCATGCCATTGGCACGGACTCCCTGTAGATTGTTCAATCCTGTTTGAGATCATGAAAATGATCATCTATTCTTTTTCACTGGGCCCTGTCCACCACTTCTATCTATCCACTGGGCTCTCGGGACTTCAGTAGAGTTAATGGTGATAGGTTAATAATGCACTTTACATAACATATGTATATCTTAGTTAAAAAATGGTCACGACTCGACTTCAGCCTATTTATATTAAGTGATAATTTTGTTTTGATGTATGTATCACTATGGAACCCATTAATCACGTGTGATGTGAGGTTTCGACTAGAGATGTCGTAAATACTGATTTGGTCCAACGCCGAATACCGAAAATTCGGGCACGCTTTTACACTTACGCTGAATTTATGAATATTGAGACACCGAATAATCTCGTCATAGCTCGTTTTGTCTATTGTGTGTTCGTGTATATTATGTATTTTGTTTTATATAACTATAATATTATTATAATGATATTATATTTTATATAACTATAATCATAATAGTCAAATATAAAAATACAAAAAATTTCAAATAGTGCACATAGCAGATTTATTTTAGCAAATACACTATAAATTTTTATGTTTCTGCTTATTTATTTATATTTATTATATAAATATGTATAATTTCTCGACTTTTTTTCAAATTTCGCACTCACGCCAAATTGATAAATATTCAGACTCCGAATAATCTCGTCACGTTAATGCGAAAAAATCGCATACTTTCTGAATTTTTTGTATAGACCATCGATTGGTGTTTTTATTCTGTCACACTGTTACATATAGTTCGTATGACTATATGGTTGCCAGAAACTGCACAGAAATGACGGGTTTTCATTCATTACTAGCTGCTTGCTACTTCAATTGTCGGTTTTTTCAGATTTTCTAAGAGAAAAGTTATTTACTCAAGCCCGTAATTTTAAATTGTCAAATTATTTTAATTTTTAGATCGATTGAAATGAAACGACAAAATATTAAGTGAAGAACTTATGCATATACATTATTGGAAACCGCACTGAAATCGATTAAGCCGTATCTGAGAATAGCGTGTCCAAACGCACGGATAAACGTACTCAGATATATTAACAAATGAATAGACAAAAAAATGTAAAAACTATGGTTTCGATTTCTACGGTGTTAAGTAAGACTCCTTAATAGTTTTTTTTTAATATTTCTTCCATGTACAGACTTAATTACTTACCGTTGATCGATTACAAGAACTCAATGTAATTATGTGTTATTAAAATTTTAGAATAATATTTACAAATATTTTCTTGATTTGATATTCGGTATTTGGCCGAGTGCACAATGTTCGGTCCAATACCGAATATTAAAAAGCACCGAATAGGCCTAACACCGAATAGCAGCCAAATATACGTAGCATCTCTATTTTATATGTTAAAAGGCGTATCATCAGCGTCGGTGGTATAGGTACCTACAAAACACGGTCTAAAGGTCATGCTTAAGTTCGTTTAACTCTCGTAGCCACTCGCAAAACCCACAGACTTAGTATGCACCAACGCATTGGAATTTGAACCTTATTTCTTCCACATAAAGTACATAGGAAATGATTCTTAAACCCAAAAGGAAAACGTAACTTTCCGAGTAAGTTATCACTCGTATGCAGCAGATTTATGGCATTGTAACTCTTATTGCAAGGAGTTAAGAGTTATGACGACCGCAAACGTATTGCAATGTACTGTGAGTTGGTGAAGAGGCACATTAATTACATTCTTCTAAAACGGTAAGCGATAATGCATAAATCTTTTAGTAACGTTTTAGTTGACAATTGGCTACTGGGACCTTCGAGATATTTATGATATGCATTTCTAAATGGACAGATAGAACTCTCACGTAAAGTGTTTTATATTGTTCTGTTTAGTGGTTAGTGGTAAATGCTGACAGGTTCGACGCATTATGCTCATCACACATTTTAAAGATGGGACAACTATAGTTTTGACCCGGGAGGTACCATCGCGGCCATCGTAATCCGCCGTAAAACAATACTCGTGTTTTAGTCGGAGAGGTGCGGTTGCCGGTTACACTTTGAAACGAGGTGACTATCTTAGTCCTCAGGAGTCTCTTTGCTACTTCTGCTTCAGATAGGATTTCAGTCACGTTTGTGATTGTACATGGATGTCTATGGGCTGCGAATACTTACCATCAGGTAGTTTGCATGCTCGTTTGCTACTCTTCTCGCATAAAAAGTTCATAACACAAATATTTATGAATATTTTCTCCCAATTAGTCCCACCATTAGAACCATGCCGCATGGGCACGGACTCTCTTTAGATTATTTAGATTAGTATTTCATCGTTGTAAAATATATAATAAGTTGGAAAAACTATTTTTAAAATAGAAGAGTAAATTTGTTAAAAGTCTGCAGGTGAACTTTTTGTCAAAATAGCTTAAAATTCTAAGTATAAAATTAAGATGTAACCATTGTGTATGACGCGTAGTGTCATCAAGTGTTGAAGTTAACTCACGATCAAAATACACCTACATTTAACATCCGTTCCACCTAGATCTAGTATACGAGAAGCGGTAAAATATTTCACGCCCGAGTTTTTTTATGTGAGAGCGAATAGCGCGAGAGCAGTAGAGATAGCGCGCGATCTGTTAAGTGGTCGTTGCTGCACTTGAACATCCAAATCATACAACCTTAAACAGGACTTAAGTTCTCTGAAATCATACGTAGACAATTGCACGTGTCCATGCGTCGCTACTCCTGAGAGGCCGTAATGAAACCATGCCGCATGGGCACGGACTCCCTTTAGATTGTCTAGGTTAGGCTTTTATTATAATTAGTTTTAAGATTTTCATTAATGTAACAACTATTGTTTTGGGCTCCATTGCGTTAAGAAAGATAGTAACTCTGTAATTGCAGACCTTGCGTGTAATTGTAATGGCACTCACTCTTGATAAATTGTTGCTTCATGCTTTTTGTTTGTATTGGTATACATTATGTCGGCGTTCGAATAAATAAATAAATAAAATAAGTAATAGTTATCCTTGTAATATACGGTGGTTACAATTTAAGAAGTTTGAATTTAAGAAAAAACCCATTAAATTTTATTCATTGTTTTAGTAAGGCTTCTTGTTTCGCTGATTGTGAGACAAAAGCCTTATTCAAACAAATGTGAAGTGAGTATCCATGTAGGCAAAGATTTGTCTATATGTCGACGATAAATTTGTTTCAATGTTTGAACGTAACAGGACATTTCTATAAATTTACTCTACACTATTCGTGATCTTGTCTATACATTTAGTATTTACAGTATTGCTTTTAAAAAAGTGTAAATTCCGTGATAATCCATGTTAATACTATAAATTTGAATGTAAGTTTGTTTGTTACGATTTCACGCCAAAACAACTATACGAGTATTATACTATAGTTCTCCCACCATTAATACTCAATCGATTATCATGAAACTTTCTAGACATATTCTAAGAGGTATTAAAATAAGTAGTACTATAAAATCATATGTTACAGAAGTGCTTAAGAATCTGATGTGGTCTGGTTTTAAGGTTTAAAAGCCAACTAACAGATAACCTGCAAATTAAAGCCCAAGTGGATAACGTTGTGGGCAGCAGAGTTACCAGCATATAAAGACACAAACAGAGTAGAGAACGGTTGCTAAACACATCAGTGTCATACCATTTGCGGTCACGCCACAATAGTAGGTTTTACAAAGCAAACCAATAGATTTTTACATAAAATCTTGGTGTTAAGTCATAGTTCATGTTAACACTTCATAAGGTACGGGAAAAAGACGTTAAACCTTAATAAAAGAAGAGAAAATGACGTTAACATTTTATAAGAGAAGAGAAAATGGCGTTAACACTTTATAAGAGAACAGAAAATGGGTGACGAGTGAAATGACGTAAGTGGCGAACTACGATGTTATTTGGCAAAGAACAGAGTGATGAGATGCAAGCTTGATGTCATTAACCCGCCAACAAAAGGCTATTTATGGTATCAGTACAAAATTAGATTGTTTGAAAGTGGAAGAACTATAGTTCAACCGGGGATGTACCAAAGACCTCATAATCCGCCGTAAAGCAATACTTGTGTTTCGGTTGTAGTGCTGCGGTTGCCGGTTACACTTTGAAGCAAGGCAAACATCTTAGTCCTCAGGAGTAGCGACGTTATCTGCGTTCAGACTCAGAATTTCGGTCATATTTGTGGTTGTACGTGGTTATCTATGGGCTGCGACTACTTAACATCAGGTGGCTTGATTGCTCGTTTGCTGCTCTTCTCACATTAAAAAAATGAGTAAAACATCTAATGAAATCAAAATACTTTTATTCAAAGTAGATAGATTTTTTGCAGAATTTTTTTTGAACTTCAGTAATACCACCTACTTAGGTGTTTCGTTTTGAAGAAGAGGCGGCGAAAGAAACTCTAAAACACGTCGTTTCTATTTTTAAAAATGTTATTTATAAATAATAACTTAAATTAAATAACAAGAGTTCTGGTTCATATCCCGCGCAGAAAATTGCGATTGCTATTCAACGCGGAAAGCAGCTAGCGTTGTTGGAAATGCCGCATGGTCTCTCTTTAGATTGTTTAGGTTAAGCTTTCATTATAATTAGTTTTAATACTTTCATCATTGTAATCATTATAAATTGATAGACTATTTGGAGGTTTCGTTTCAGATCATGGTAGCTTATCAATTAAGTAATTGTTAGTATTATAATACTTTTTACACAGTCTTTGTTTACTTAAAACTAACCAATTTAAACTCCTGCTCTAGATTAAATTAAGATTAAGATTTCCATTATTGCATAAGATAATAAACATTAAAATTTAATGTACGTAATGTTTTGAACATTCCAAGTGTAGGTTCAAACGACCGCCCTTGACTGAAATAAACAAAAGTACTCAAGTAACTGAATTGAAATATCACAAATCAATATTGAGAACAGACTTGTCTGTCTGTCGTGATTATTTGTCTTTATATGACAATTGAATATAATTGTCAGGGAAGTGATAAAGTTAACAGATTTATTGATACGTCAAGTAATACCATAAAATCGTAAGTAACATCCTTGAAGTGTCGTTGTCCGTAAGATTGTTTAACACTTAGACTGCGATGCTACATTATTAGCATATATTAGATCGGTAATCAGCATTGTGGGCGACGGACTAAGTTGGAGCTTATATCTCTACACTGAAGATGCGCCGACAATTCACTAAAATATTTTTAGGATCTGTGTATCATCTACAAATATACAGACGTAATGTCTCAGATGTAATGTCTAGCGCTAACGTAAACACAGCACTTTTATTCGTCCGTAATTCAAATATATTTGTACGTAAAACATAAGTGTGTACAAGGCGCAAGCGTGTTATGCTACGCAATATATAATAGCGATCGAAATTCTCTGCTTGATATGAAACAGACCTCTTGTCACCGGCGGGATCGATCAAAATTGAGACTAATACTTAAATTTTTTTTTATTGTGAAAGAGTAAGAAACGGACATGCAGGCCACCTGACGTTAAGTGGTCACTGCAGCCCATGGACAACCACGTCCAATCTCAAAAAGAACAGAAGTTCTGTTTAAGGATGGACGCGAATGCGTTCCTACTCTTGAGGACTAAGATGGTTGCCTCCCATAATGTGTATCCGGCAACCACACCTCCCCAACCGATACACAATACATAAGGGACATGTTGCTTTACGGCGGGTTATGAGGGTGGCGGTGGTGCCGCCCCGGGCGAGTTCTAACGGCTCTACCACCTTTTCTTTACATACTTTATTCTTATTGTTTTGTACTCTTAGGTATAAGTAATAGCGTAGGTGATGAAATATTTTTGTTTGAAGGTGGCTTACGTAGATATAAAATCCCAATTGTAACGAAATATTTTTATTTAAAGGCTGTTTCGGATCGTAATTGAATCTAATGGTCGCCCTCAATATCGGCTACGAAGCTTTTTTTGTGATTCGGTTGGAGGTACGGTTGTCGGCTACACTAAAAGGTGGTAGAGCGGTTAGAGCTCGCTCGAACATGTTCTTCATGTATTGGGAGGTGTGGTTGCCGGATACACACTATTGGAGGCGACCATCTTAGTCTTCAAGAGTAGGAACGGATCCGCGTCCATCCTTAAATAGAACTTCAGTTCTGTTTGAGATAGGACATGCTTGTCCATTGGCTGAAGTGACCACTTAACACCAGTAGGCCTGCATGCCTGCTTCTTACTTTTTCGCAATAATAGAAAAGAAAACTTACAAACGAGACGACCATTAGTTCTCAGGAGCAGCTAGGTATGTGCGACCGCAGTGCGACCGTAGGACTTTCCTGTTTAAGGTTGGAAGTCTACTTGACAAGTGGCCTGCATGTTCATTTGCTGCTCTGCGTACATAAAAAATAAAGTAGACGTCATACATGTTATTCAAGGATCTTTTATTAGATGCAGGCGTTTGTTTAGACTTATTAAATTATTAAAAAACACGGACTTCAAATAAATTGGTACAGTTTTCTCGTTTCCCTTAAACTTGCTATTTAAATAAAACATGTTTGTTTTATTATTAATTAGTACATTACTAATTTCTAATTTAAACTCAATTACAATAGAAAATAAAAATTACTTAAAAAAAACTAAAAAACACCCTTTTATACAAAAAAAAATCTTATTTATATTTTTTTGTTGGATTTTTTATAAAAGCTTGTTTGTTACTTTTTTTAACTATTATTTATTTTTCATTTTATTGCATTTTCATCCGTCCTTGATACGTGTGCAAAGTTTCAAATTAATCAGAGATCTGGAAATCGGTGAAAATTAAGCTCAAATAATCCGTTACATACATACATA
>DWON01007120.1:0-13225 GCA_018251015.1 Phocides pigmalion okeechobee
TAAATAGAACTTCTGTTCTATTTGAGATTGGACGTGGTCGTCCATGGGCTACAGTGACCACTTAACATCAGGTGGCCAGCATGCTCGTTTCTTATTCTTTCACGATTAAAAAAAAACTATTTAGCGCGGGAATGCGGGAAGCGTTTTTGGAACCGTTCCACGTGGACATGGATTCCTTGTAGATTGTAGATTAAGTGAATCCTTGTAGATTAAGTAAGTTTTTTTATTACAAATCTGAATATTTATATCCATCTCAATTTCATACCCATGGGTTCCTGAAGACAAGTTACAGACAGATAAACGAACAATCAAGTCATTACATAAATATATTAAACGAAACGATATATAACAGATACCTGGCGCCAACTGGTGATATAAATCAACCAACTTCAGAATTCCGTACATACCAAACAGGGAACTTCAAATCAGCCGTCAACATCTGCATCCGTATATGGTTCAAATTTTAGCTGCAAATTCTAGGTTTTATTTAAATTTTACTAATTTAATTCACATGTAAAAAACAACTGATAACTTTTAAACGATCGAACAGATTTTTAAAGTATAACTAAAAACCATCAACCAAACCTATATTACCTACAATACTTTTTTACCTACAATACCACTGCCAGTTCAGCCTACAAATTTTGAAACCCTTGTTGGTAACTTTTTTTCGTCTACGGATCTCGTCATTACGAACTTTGCGACGTAACAAAATACCATAGCTCTCACCATAACACGTTGGGTGACTGAACTTCCATATAAGCCCTAACATATCCACGTCTCGGCTCCGTTGTCAGTATAATTGACTTCAAATGGGGTTAAGAATTATCTTATTTTTAGCATAAAATACAGCCGACTTCATAAGCACTGCAAAATTAGACATAACTTTGTTGGAATGTTCATTAAAAACGTAGTTTTGAAGTCGGCGTTCACATTTATAATATAAGTTCGCTTAATAATCCTGTGCCCTCATAGAACGATGTCTACAGAATTTAATAGTAGTTTGAAAATATATTTAATCTTTAATTAAAAAATAATAATAACAATATTTAATTAAAAAAATTAATATTCCATTGAAATTATTTCTTGGTTTGCAGTGCTCGTGAAGTCACTTATATTTTGAACAGTGTCTTTTTTAGACCAGAGACAAGTATGTTGTAACTGAAATTTTTTAAAATCTACCGTCTTTTACATTATATTGCCGCTGTAAAACGTATAACAAGCATTTTGTTATTTCGGACATTCGACTGTTCGATAAATTAGAAGTGACAGAAATTTTAAAATAACTGTTACTTTTAGGCTAATGTGCGTATTTATAAATATCCGCATGCACGCGCATACTGGAGCTCTCTCCCTCTCTATCTCTTACACACACATACACACGCAGCACGAACGTACGTACGCTCTCTCTCCCTCTCTCTCTCTCATACACACACATACACACGCCCGTACGCACGCGTTCTTGCACGTAATACATATATGTATATGCGCATGATTATCATGATACCAAACGTCAAACATTAACCGACCAAATTAGGGACGCAGTTAAAGTAACTAAGTTAATTAAGGTATTGAGATAAACAGATATTATTCTCATGTTCTCCCCAAATTCACTGTCAAACTTTTCACGATGAACAATAGTCAGGTTTTTACCCTTGAACTGTACAATCATAATCATTATAAAGGTGGCAATAGACCGAGATCAGGGGAAACGTCGCGTTATGTTATCTCCATATATTTAACGACGCAACGATTTGAGTCGATCAGACATTTTATGTTTTGCTGCAACCCTTTTTATGGCCTACTCCTGGGCACAGACATAAAACGTTTTATGTACAGATTTTATTCCCAGAACTGTTTTATTACTTACATGTATTAGGAGATCCAAAATAATTTAAAATCAAATTTTAAGAAGTGCTCGGAGACAGCAAATTTAGGATAATATACTTTTTATATAGGATTACGATGAAAAAATGGCCTTATAATAAATCTCCTGTATCATCAGCGTTATCTGTACACGAAAATCCTCCAGATCTGGAGGACCAGATTACTCAATAAGCACGCAAAACATCATCAAAATGGGTCAAGTCGACTATAATGAGATAAGTTACGAACACACTCACACTGAATTTTTATGTATGCTTTCCTGACCGAGAATTGAATCCGCATCTTTGCACGGTTGGCATATCTATACAAATAAATGAAATTGGAGTGTCTGTTGTAATATTAAAATGGCCGTTTTTTCTGAGTGTATATGTACACGGCATATGCCAAAATAATATTGTTTACAATTTTTGCCTGTCCGTTTGTTCTAGATAATCTCTGGAACGGCTGGACCGACGTTGATGGGACTTTCATTGGCAGATAGCTGATGTAATACGGAGTAACTTAGGCTAGTTTTTTTTAATTATAATAGGTGGGAGAAGCGGTGGGAGGCGCCTGACGTGACGACACAATGATGGTATACGTGATAGCTGCGCGGTACTGGACATTATTTGGACACTGCAACGTTACTTTATTATTATCTTAGTATATAAAAACTAATGTTTGTCTGCATGTCCTTTATAGAATCGTAAACTATGCATTTAATCATGCGATGATCTTTAGCAAAGTTGTTTTACATGAGGTTTCCACGAAGGTTTCTGAGTTGGTACTTTTCGGCAGATGGAGCCACTGTCACTCCAATGAATTTCATATATTGAAGTGACAGTTCATGCTGATTTGAATTGAAACGGAAACAGCGAACGAATGACGACATTTCGAGGCAAAATAAACGCGGAAGAAGTCGCTACTTAACAATATAAATAAAAAGAAACGTTTCCAATCTGAAAACCTGAAGCACTTCAAATAAAAAGGTTAAAAAGAGACAATTTATAAGCGATTTTTCTGAATATATCCGCTGACATTCAAATAGCTTCGACCGGGATTCAGAAATACCCACTCGGATGAGTAAATCTCGGTATTCAGGAGGGATTTAGCTATTTCCAATGGCAATGGCGGGTTTTAGTTATTTGTATTGTCTATAAGGGGGCTGTTATACATAGATAAATTTGCACTCTGAATTGAAACAAAATTATATCATCATTTATTAACGCTAACTTTTGTCAGTGGCTTTGCAGAGGTCGTTATTAACATTCATTTCAATAAATCGTGCAGCTATTCTTGAAAAATATCTATAAAAGTTATAAAGAAATCGTTGAGTTGACTAATCTTTATTCCTATACGACTATACTATACGAGATGCATATTGAGAATTGAAATTTAATTATGGTTACCATACGTAATTCGACTTACCTAATAACTTAGATCCAATTTAGATACTTAAAATTCTAATTAATTAGAATGACGTCTAAGAAAAGATTTTTAATACAGCTAGGTATTATTATTATTAGATTTTCAAAATACTAAATTATGTAGGTAGAGATTTATCAATTTTCCAACGTTTCAATATATAACTGGCGCTTCAGATATTTAATTTATTAACTAGATAGGTCAGGATTGTTTACATCATGATCATAGTCATGAGGTTTCTTTCTAAACACTTTTAGTTTACAATTAGAAGCAACCTTATTTTAGTAGGTATATTGTTCTCTTAAAAATAACTGACACAAAAATGCAACGCTTATTATAAACTCGGGATGAAGGCTTAATTAAATTTCACCCGTCCGCAAAGACTAAAGAACATAGCGTTATAATAATTATCTTGCCAGATGTGGCCCAGAAAATACTTTAGGCGCAAACAAAAGTTTGTGTCGTCCATTTACAGAACGTATCTCATTTTATTCCCAGATTTGATTATAGTAAACAGCGTTGAATTAAGGAATGTCCTTCTAAACTCTAACAATAAAAAAGTTTTGATCAATTTCGAAAGAAAGTAAGTAAAATTACGGCGATTTACTATATCGAAATATTCCTAACAATTAAAGTGTAAAGCGAAAGCGAAATAATATGTTTTGTAATTTTATTTAAAGATACATTATATATAGCGTATTTTATAGTAGAGTATTTTACTAGGATTTGGAATTGTATGTATAGTTTGTGTGTGTGTCAAGAGAATAGCAGAGTAAGTCTAATCGAAAGATATGGGCCTCTCACATTAGTTTGTGTGTGTATCAAGAGAATAGCAGAGTAAGTCTAATCGAAAGATATGGGCCTCTCACATTAGTTTGTGTGTTTATCAAGAGAATAGCAGAGTTAGTCTAGTCGAAAGATTTGGACCTCACACATTAGTTTTTGTGTGTATCAAGAGAATAGCCGTGATACTGTAGTCGAAAGATAAGGGCCTCTCACATTAGTTTTTGTGTGTACCAAGAGAATAGCGGACATAGTCTAGTCGAAAGACACAGGAAGCTCTCATAAGGGTCTGGGGTTCGAATCTGGTACACAAGTGTTACTAGCGTAGTTATGTACGTATTAAAAATTGATGTCGTGAAGATATCTACGAACCTAAGGCTCTACAAAAAGTCCTTAAAGATGTGCAAAGTATATTAATCTGTACTTAGCCAATATTATATATATTTAGTTCATTCTGACAAAACTTCACCAATCAACATAAAAAGTTTAACCTTTCTCTGCAAATTAAACTTTCATTACGCTTTGCACTGCGAATTAAGGTTTCATTATGCGGAATCCATGGCACGACAACCTCTCAATCTGTATGCTCTTGCCCAGCAGTGGAATCTTATCGGTTGATGACTATACACACGGTAATTTAAAACAAAATCCTTATAAAGTTACTTTATTGAATCATTATTCCAGAACCTCCCATAGGTATAACAAGAGATTTGACTTTCGATCCCTCAGGATCATACAAGTTAATATGTACCCGGGGTCGTAATCCCCGGGGATTTAACTTGACGGGATCATAGCAACTTCTACATGATAGCGAATACAATAGCCTCAGATATTTAGAACAGACATAACGAAACCCGTAGAGATAAGGATGTTTTAGTCAAAGGTTTGATTTTCTTTATGTGTGTATTTTTGTATGATGCAGGTTACCTGATGTTAACACTTTGATTGCTACGCGTATATATTAGATCAAGTCAGGATTGTGGGAGGTGGCAATAAACTCTTTATCTAGACAAGATACGCCGACATTTAACACAAGTATTGTACTTTTTAGCATCCGTATAACAATTACGAATGAACAGATATTGTTTCCGCTCGCAGTCGCGCCGACTTAAGCAGTACTTGTGTTCGCCCGTAATCCATACAGATTTGTACGTACATGTGAGGTGTTTACAAGCCGCAAACGCGTTTCATTGCGCAATACACAGTAGTCTTGTAAGTGTTAAGTAGTCGCAGCAGCCCATGGACATGTTACAACATTAAACAGGACCAAAGTCTAATCTGAGCTCGTTCGTTAGTTCGTATGAGAATTTAGATCGCCTTGTTTATAAGTGTAGCGGGCACCCACGCCTCTCTAACGAAACACGGTTGGAAAGATGCGGTTGCCGGCTTGAAAGAGGTTCTTCACGGTGTGGACTATAAGATCAAAGCCGGTACTTCCCCGGTCGAACTTTAATTCTACCACCTGTTATAATTATGATGGGTTATGAATACTTTGTCAAGTTAATAGGCCTTCACGGGAACTAAGGAAGCGACCATCTTAGTTCGCAGGAGAGGCAACGTATCAATCAGACGTCAGAGAGATATCTGTTCGGTATTTAACTGGTTATCAATGTCTATGAACCGCATTGACAATCTGTCAGATGGACTGCATGCTCATTTGTTACTTCTATTTGATAAAATTCGTAGTATATGATTACCTTTAATGTCTTGTTTCTGTTGCAAATCTGAAATTGAAAGAGATGTATCATTATTAAATATCCTTCATAATTTTTAAGTATACAATTATTTCTTTTTTACACCAAAAATTTTTGAAATAGTTATTCCCACGGTTGATCAACGTTACAATAAGGCTGGTTATTTCGCATAGAGAATTGCAATAGCTACACAAATGGGAATGCGGCCTTTTACGCATCACGTCGCTTGGGCACATACTGTCCATAAATTATAATGCATCTTCTTCTACCTATATCTTTTATACAAATAATAAATTTGCTGACCACTGTGTGTACCCGGCCGATATATAATAGAAAAACTATTATAAACACAATATAACGCAAAAATTGTTGTAAAAGTTTTGTCTGTTTGTCTGTACGATTGTGCGTGCTAATCTCACAAACAGCTAAACCGATTTCGATGCGGTTTTATTAATTATTTGCAGTAACCTTCACTTAACATTAGTGTTCGTTTCATTTGATGCGTCTACAAAAAAAAAGTTATGTCAATTTGAAAATTACGTGAATACATGTAAACTTTTTGATGTAAGAAAATCTATAAAAACCCCGAAATTGAAGCCCACGTAAGCAAAGTCGTAGGCAGCAGCTAGTTTAAGCCAAAAACCCTAAAACATAACACAAAGTTTGCTTGAAATTTGCTGACAATATTCTCAAAGGTGATTAAATCCAATAATGAACTTCCTTAGAAGTGGATGTTATAAATAGTTCGCAATATCTGACGTCATCGCACAAAAACTGGAGACGTCTCGACATTAGACAAAAGTTTGTAAAAACAACAGGTAATTAACGTTCTTCGAGTCTCGTCAACACATGATCGTTATTTACGTAATAACATTGTTAACACTGCGACATTTGAGATCAATTACTATAATGTACACGAACGAGGAAGATCCTCTGTTCTAGGATGGAATTATCCCGAGAAAAAAGGGTTTTTGGAAGTTGTACCCCTAAGTGAAAAAAAAGATGAAATTTCATAACATTTTGGCACAGACAAAGCCGCGGGTATAAGTTAGTATATATTGTAGTGTCGTGTTTATCGTCTGGATATTAATATATCGGTAAGTACTAAATATAGTCTAAACATATTCGCAACGTAAACAGTCCTTACTCCGCCGTCCTATTTACGCTATTTAGAATCATTTCAGGTAGTAAACAATATCTAATATTATTCTAGCCGCTAGCTAACCACGTAGGTAGCTTCTACTAATCCGTTCCATTCCATCCATAAATACAAGTCATCATCATCATACTTTTTTATGTGAGAAACGTAGCAAACGAGCATGCAAACCACCTGATGGTGAGTGTCGCAGCCGATAGACATCCACGTACAAACACAACTGAAATCCTGTCTGATCTCGAACATCATCATGTCAGCCTTCTAACGTCCACTGCTGGACATAGGCCTCCAACATAGATCTCCAACGCGATCGATCTTGTGCGGCCTGCGCCCAACGAATCTCAGCAATTTTAATAAAGTCGTCCTTCTATCTAGAAGGGAGGCCGCCCTACGCTGCACTTTATACAAGTCTTAATGTCACAAACCGTTACAAACCTCCGTAAAGCAGCTCTTGTATTTCGGTTAAATAACGGAACGGAGTTATTAAGAAAGTACAATTGCCGGCTATGCTTACAGCGAGGCGACTACCTCAATCCTCAGGAGTAACGCATCGCACGAATGGTTAAGAGCTGTAGATACTATTTAATATTAGCTACCCTGCACGCTACTTTTCCAACATAAAAAGTTAGTAAATGAAAAAAGAACTTGTATGTCAAACTATTTTGAAACACAAAAAAACTTAATTTTGACAATTATAAAGAGATAAAAACGAATGTGCAAAAGGAAAGGAAATTTATCGAGGCGAACATCTATATCCTCAGGATTAGTAACGTATCACATACGACCTAAAATGCTTCTACTTCTTCAGTCTTGTTTGAGGTTGTATGTGGTAGTCCAAGAACTGCAGCGACTACTTCACCTTAGGTGGACTGCATACTCATTTTCTACACTTCTTACCTAAAAAAACTCAATATAACACTTTATGTTACTATCGATATTTTTATATTTATATCAAGAATATTATGTTATTATCAATAATTTTATGTAACTATCAAATAATTTGATGTTAATATCAATAATTTTATGTTATTATCACTAATCCTATGTTACTATAAATAATTTTATGTTACCATCAGTATACAAAAAATAAAAATATATGTTTCGTAGCGGTTTTTTTGCTTCTGACTTAGTTTTTCTCTTAATATTAGTGTTGTCGCATTTTGCAACAGAACCCTAATGATGAGTTATGCAAAAACCTTCACGCATCACTGCATTTTATTTATTTGCAAGAAATCCTTGAACTTCAGTCGCATTGCAGGATGTGTGCTTTCTGAATGGAACATTATGCATAGATTAAAAGACGCTAAACATAATTAATTATAGTCATAAACAAAGTATTATAGCCACGGATTTAGTTCATAGTAAACATGCACAAAGTCAAGTAATGTCTGGCGCTGTCGTGATTTTTTTATATGAGAAGAGTAACAAACGACCATGCAAACCACCTGATGTTCAGTAATTGCAGCGCATAGACATCTACGTACAACCACAAACACGATTGAAATCTTATCTGAGCTCGAACTCTTGAGGACTGAGATGGTGACCTCGCTTCAAAGTGTAGCCGGCAACCGCACCTCTCCAACCGAAACAAGTAATGCTTTACCGCGGATTATCAGGGTGGCAGTGGTACCGCCCCGATCGAACTATAGTTCTCCCACCTTCTATGCTATTATGCTCTTGCTATGAATAGATAATTGGTGTTTCGGTTGTTAGCTTTTGAAGTTTAGCAACATTGCATATTCATCCGTTTGCATCAACAATTTAATATGTTTGCGTGTTCGTTTGCTTCTTTTGCCACATAAAGAAAATGAAATATACTACGACAATTACAAAAAATTTAATGTGATATACAATTATTATAAAAAAATCAAGTGTTCTCGTACAAACAAGAAAACTACTACTGAAGTAAAAATCCTCTACATACGAGAGGAAAACCAACCACATTTACGTCAAATTGCTTTTACATTTATCTACCTATACTAACATTAATACGTAATGTTCATATAATGATATTTAAATCCTCACATCCTGCATTTGTGAGAGCCAAGGTCCTTTTTATGTAATGGACGCAATAAATAAACATAAAGCGCTTTTGGTGTAAAGTAATGACAGCTAAACATTTGTCACTGACACCGTTTTTTATATTCCAGTAGTTAATAAGCATGCAGGCCACCTGATGGTAAGTGGCTGCAGCTAATGGACATCTCCGTAACTTCAGTTCGAGTTCAAGACTTCAGTTCTAGTTGAATTTGATATGGATTTTTATGGGAGTAGAGTAGCAGACAAACCGCCTGATGTTAAGTAGTCGCAGCCCATAGACATCCACGTATAACCTGAAACGTACACGACTGAAATCCTATCTGAGCTCGCACGTAGATACAACTACAACTTTTTAAAGACAGCAAACACTACTTTACGCTAGAAATACATTTGGATGAATCCTCAAAAATCGCGTAATGTTAGAAATAGATTTGGATGAATCCCTAAAAATCGCGTAACGTTAGAAATAGATTTGGATAAATCCCAAAAAAATGCTTTACGCTAGAAATGGATACTGGAGGTTCCTTCTTACACATTAATACAGCTATCACTCGACTTAAGCTGATCTAAAATATTATCGCAAATGTTTACTCGCGATCTAAATTTATAATTCTGTTCTTAAACGATAGTGCTTTATTAACATAAATCGCAACTAAATTTAAGTGGTCGGCCAACGATAATGGGTCACGTTCTAAAATATCTGACGCAGAAATTGATTGGATAAACAAATACTCATACTCCGTTCTGAGATGAATTTTCGTATAAATCTTCACTGAAATATGTTGTTGTTACAATAGCTTACATTTTTAGGGTTCCTTAGGTTAATGACAAGTCGAACCTTCATAACTTCCAAATCGATATTTGTCTATGTCATTTGAAATAAAATTTTAGAAATCCTAGTAATATTATAAATGCGAAAGTGTGTTTTGGTATTTATGTTCCTTCTTGACGTCAGAAGGGCGATCCGATTTTGATAAATTTTAACGTAAAAATAGAGATTGAAGTTAGGAATACAAATATCGTTTTTTGGTGTACATTTAAATATTAGATATAACTTTAATGAGTACTAAGAAATTAATTTCGAAAATTGCACCCCCTGAGGGGATTTACAAAAGATTTTCTAAAAGGGATATTGAAATATGAAATTTTGTAATTTCAACTTTCACGTACGGAAAACTGCGGGAAGAAGCTAGTATAAAATAAGTAAAAAATAATTTCTGATCCCGATAGAATTACTATATTTGCAAGATATTCGTATATACGTACTAATTTTACTTACAACTTTAACTTTTACGTATGAAAATTTCCGACTACTGACCATCTTAAAACACGCCAATTTACTCTTGACCGCAATGTACTCCAAGCTTAGAATAAAATCATAATTATTGCAAAAAGTACACATGTTGCAACCGACCAACATGTGTACAAAATAAGTGTCTAGCAATGAACTTAAGTATAGTATGTTATTAATGTTGGTTGCTTGTAACAACATTGTACAAATACACATTAATGATACGATGTAAACCATTCGTATAACTATATTTTCTGAAAAATATTTTTATATATTTAACATAATAATAATAATACTTTAATCACAGCAAAGTAAGAAATATTTTTATTGAAAACTTGATAAAATAGATTGTTTTGAAGTCAGCGTTTATTCTGAAGTCGGCAGTTGTTTTAAAGTCGGCGCTTATTTTGAAGTCGGCAGTTGTTTTAAAGTCGGCGCCTGTTTTGAATTCGGTGCAGGATAATTAAGCATTGTATTACAAAAGTGCGAGCCAACTTCAAAACTATCTATTTGATTAATCATTCAATTATTCAATCATTCAATAAATTTGCGAAGCTTATGCTGTGATAAACAAATTCTAATTAAGTTCCACTGCTGGTCGTGGGTGACATGGCACTACTGGATTACATCTGAAGCGCACTCAATCATGCTGGTCCATAGTTAAAAGTTCAATACGTCGTAGAATAACAGTTCAATCTATGGTCCTCTTGCCGCTAATTCTCCGTAGCGTGGCATTTTCCGAAGCGATGGTAGATTTGATTTTGAATCCAACGGAAAAACAAGAATTTCTTTACGACGGATTACGAAGGCAGAGCTTAATGCGCGTGAAGCCGTGGAGAAACCTAGTAAGTTTATATAAATCAGTCACCTTTCACATCCAAAGGATACTGATAGCGAACGTAAAATAACGTGATAACCCAACTTCGACAGCGTGCGATAAATTCCATTATAATTTATGGAATGTATTCAAATACGTCGGTACGGCTACCGGTACGCCTTTTTTCAACGCTCTAATGCATGTTTTATGTTCACTGGTATATTTTAACATAAAGTATTCGATATTATGTCGAACCTGGCATTTCAAGTCGGCGACAGGTAAAATGTCGTAAGTGAAAGAAGTATTTTTAATAGACACCCCGTTTAAATTTAAATGTTTCCGAATTATATACACATACACATAAACTGACACTTTAGTTACAGTAACGAAAACCTTAAAACTAATTATGACAGGAGATTAAGGTAAATAATCTATAGGAATTTTATCAGCAGCAGCGTCGATTAATCGTGGGACTAACTGAATTAAAAATTTTTACACTAAGATTTGAAATAAAATTAGAATTGGTAATGTAAGTTTTTGTACTAAAAGTACAAAAACTTACATTACCAATTCAAATTCAAACTGGCAAAAAAGTTAAACAATTTAATAGTTATGCTAATTGCAAAAAACGCAGAAAGTTTATTGGCAAAGTGGTATACAATCAAACGCTGTCACAGAATTTTAAAATAAAATAAAAAATAATTTCCAAAAAAATTATCAGCTTTATGGTTTACGGATAAAAACACTTGAGACAGTTTTCGTTTGATTCTTCATTGAATTTTGCCAAATGGAATGGCGCTTAGACTGTTTCAATAAGTTTTTAGACATTACGACGTATCGTATGATTATGTAAATTACATTTTTGAGAAAACGGAAATGGCACATTTACATTCTTCGGGAAGACATAATGGGATCATATTTCTCCTTTACATTTATAGATACGATGATCTGTGGAATATCTTTGTAATGCATAGAATATTAGAAATCTTCAAGCTCCATATGGCATTTAAATTTTTAAGTAGAAATTATAAAAGAGAAGCGTTGTTTAAATGTGAGAGAATAATAGTTCAACCAGGGACGTACCACCGCTGCCCTCATAATCCACCGTAAAGCATTACTTGTGTTTCTATTGGAGTTGGTTGCCGGCTACACTTTGAAGCGAGGCGACCATCTTAGTCCTCAGGAGCTACGTATCTACGTTCGAGCTCAGATAGGATTTCAGTCCTGTTTGTGATTGATTGTACATGGATGTCTATGGGCTGCGACTACTTAACATCAGGTAGTTTGCATGCTCCTTTGCTAATTTTCTCACATGAAAAAAGATATATCCAAATATATCTTTTTTCATATATAGATATCATTTGGCGCGAGAGGCACAAAATCGTTCGCGATGGATATCTATGGGGGAAGTCTATGTCCAGCAGTGGACGTCGAAAGGCTGACAAAATAGCCAAAGAAAAAGGAATTAAAGAGGGAATAGCTTTATCTTTATTCCTTCTTAATTTTTGCTAGAAGTTGTTTTTAAATCAGTTATCTTATACGTTAATTCGAAACGAATGCTTGCAGCATTTACAACTAAGAGTGCATTTTGTGAGAACGAAAATTAAATTGTAAGTCTTAACAATGTGCATTGGAGCAGAGTGGTAGAATACGTATGTGAGCTTCTTCGACTAGAAGAGTTTCATGCCCAGCAGTGGGACGTATAAAGTGTCGAGAGAGGTGAGAAAGTGAGTAAGTGAAGAAGAAAAAAGTGGGACGTATGTAAAGCAAACCAGTGTAATATTTTAAATGAAGCATTTTTTTCTTTTTTTATTGATGAAAAGAAATAACAAAGACAGCATTATGGAAACCGCAGAGGTTTATATCTATCGCTACCCTGTGTCAACATCAATATTACCGAAACTTATTAGTTATATAGTCTATGACCACACGCGAATGCAAAAAAAATTGTCACAAATTGGCTTCTCTACTGAAAGTCTCATGAACCACATATCGGTAACCAAACGTACATTCATGCGCATTCTCTCTCTCTCTCTCTCTCTCTCTCTCACACACACACACACATACACACACATACACACATTGGCGCTTTCCCATAAATGTTTATTTTTGCCTACTTTTATTAATACATTTTTTGCAGTCTATTAAATTTA
>DWON01007121.1:0-13225 GCA_018251015.1 Phocides pigmalion okeechobee
GCGCGATTCATGCGACGCCTGTTTCGGCTGTCGATACACGAATGTGTTGACATTGTTAATAAAATTGTGCCCTTATTTACTGTTAGATTTGACGATTCCGTACAGCGGTGGCCACACCGGTCTGATATGCAAAGGGTCTCGGATTTGAACCCCGGCTGAGCGGAGATATATGAAATATATCTAAATTTATAGTGTGGGTATGGGTGTTTATTTCCGCTTCTTTGTGCATGTCCATTGTATCTACGATATGCGGAATTTTGAAATATGATTATGAAGTATAGGAAAAAAGATAATATAAGACCGTAGTAAAAAATCTATCATCATATCTCTATATTTGTATTTTCATATCGTGGACTATTTGTTAATGCGTTTAAAAATTAGTTTATTTCGTGTTTTAGAATCAATACTATGAATATTTCTATTTGATTTGTAAATAACAGAAACTACATATCCATGTTTTAGCTGCAATAATATCAATTCATTCTTTTCATGTATTTCACTCATGTATATATATAGTATATTTTTTATGAAAGCGTAAAAAACTGGCATGCAGGCCACCTAATGTTAAGTGGTCACTGCAGCCCATGGACAGCCACGTCCAATCTCAAATACAACAGAGGTTCTATTTAAGGATGGACGCAGATGCGTTCCTACTATTGAGGACTAATGGTCGCCTAAAATAATGTGAATCCAGCAACCACACCTCACCCAACCGAAACACAATACAAGAACATGTTGCTTTACGGCGGGTTTTGAGGTTGGCGATGGTGGCGCCCCGGGCGAGTCCTATCGGCTCTACCACATTTTAAGTAAATAGCTATATATAATCCAACCAATGCAAAGTACCCTTAACTAACAAAACATTTATACACAAGACAAGACAATAAAGCACGCTTTGGTGATTACACAAAGTTGTTATTAAACGTGGTGGAGCACACCTCGTTAACTCGACTTGGAATCTTAACACGAATAGGTTCAGCGGTTACCGCTTATTAAACTTCCTTCTACCTTCAACTTATACGGCTTACGAGTACCCATTAACACTTGTAAGTCTTGTAACTATTCAGACTTTGTTTCGCATAATTTTGCGGCGTTTCAAAAGCAGATTTTCCGCTTTTAACTTCCAAAAATTAGTAGTCATACTAAAATTAGTATGACTGCCGATTTTTACTGATGATTATTAACAAATTCATATTTAAATATTATATTTCAATATGATCATCTGTATTCATTATTTATGTATTCAAAATTAATTCCAAAGTTACAATCTAAAATCACTTAATTATTTTGAGCCCTGATGACTAAAGTTGATCGGTAGAGAGAGGCCGATGGGAAAAAACTTTCAGAACTCCTTTCATATATGCCATTGATACAATACCAATAATAATACTAAACCTATTTTGTTTTTCTGACTCAATACTGTCTTACTGCTGGGCAGTCTTCCCTCAGAATGAGAAGAGATATGCCAAAGTTTTCTATGATGGCAAAATGTGAATTTGTGGACTTCATACACTTGTAAACTTTTGAGAACTTTATGGAGAACTCTCAGGTATGAAGGTTTCTTCACTATGTTTTCCTTTATCGTCAAGCAAAGTACTGATATAATTCTAATATGCGCATAGCTTTAAATTACTTGTGCAAGCCAGATTTGAAACCTGGACCCCAGTTTGGAAGACCCAAATTTTACCATTGGGCTTTTATTGCCACTAATAACATAAAACCATTATAATGCTGTGATTAAAGTTATATATTTAGGTTGGACTACGATATATTGATTATAATTATATTTTAAAATATAATTGAAATAATTATTAAATTACAAGAAATGTTTCAAAATGTCCGAAAGTAACTTAAAATAAATGTTATTCATAATATATATACTATGAATTACAAATATGCGAAAACAAAATGCATTTAAGCATTTTAAAACATTATACCCGAGTGCACAACAAGTGGAAAAATAAATGCAAATAGAAACAATATGAATTCAGATTTAATGAAGTAGCCACGTTTTTCAGTTATTGGCTGAAACACGGAGAATGGAAGAACGAGCCGTGAAAAAAGATGGCGTCTGACCGTAAAAGCAAAGCGGAAATAAAACCATTATTAATTTAATCGAAACTCCTCTTCATTAGTTGCAGTCGTGCGGTTGAATAGACAAACAAATAAAAATGTTTGATCTCACCAGTTATGCAATTGGAACGATATTCGAATCACTACAATCGGACGGGCGCTCCGTCGGTTATCGTTTTGTTGCGAGTTGCTAATACTCTCCATTTATATTTATAGGAAAACGTCAGAACCATTCATCGTCCGCATATTTGAACTTTCCGCTTTTAAAATATTGATAACGTCAATAGACGCTCCGATTGCTTTTTATCTGATCCCGCAGTAGTTCTTAATCGGGGTTGAATTAGATATATGTTCGTGCCAACAACAGACAATCGAGTAACGAGACAAAGTGAACTTTGTAAAGCACTTGAAAAGAAAAAAACTCGAACGAGAGTGCAGGTGTCGACCTTTTTTTTATTTCCAGCTCATTGGAATAGGTACCTACTGAGTACACGGCAAAAACCCGTTGTCTTTAATGTTCCTAACTTCCAAGCGAAGGTATTAGTCCGTAAGCGTAAAATTGCGTGAATTTTAATTGCTTTACGTTTTGTTCGACAAAAATTTCTGTTGTTATCGTCCAATCTTGTAATGAAACGCGATGTAATTGATAAGAACTTATACAAATTACACGAAATGCCCTAAGTGCAAGGTCAACGTCTGTGTCTGTGCGCTGTGCGGGGTTTTGGGTTCAATTCCGCCCAGTCGTAACGATCAGTTTAGATATAACTGTACCCGCGTGGGCGTGTCCTAGCGCCCTAATACATCCTTTTGTGAGTTAAGTATTAAAGGATAAATGTAACTATATCAAAATGTGATTATTAACTGTAATATTTTAAGTGGGTTAGTAGGTTGTTAGTTAATCCACTTAAAATATTACAGTACACACGGAATAGTTTAGTTATTACAAATCGTGTTTAGTATATTTTTTTATTTTTAATTTATTTAAATGTTATGGATTATGAAGCTGAAAAGATTTACTTTTGTTTGTTCCAACGTGATAGTTGTAGTCAAGCTTTTTACAATAATTAAATGAGTAGGTTTAATTAACTAAATTTAATTGACTAAAGCTAAAACTGGCATGAGAATGCTTTACTTTCTTTTAAAACTGTAATGCATGCTGCTTACAAAGCCGTTTAAATTCACAGCTATTATTAGAAATATTGGTTTAGGCTCAGCGCACATTTAGCGGGGTGACATATACAGTGTATTTTTGACAAACTCTTGTCGACTTTAAAATATTTATTTAGTGATAGAGTATATAATATTCTCTCATTCTTAATATGTACCGTAATAACTTAATTTTTCGTTACATTCCACTAGATGTGTGCTGGTACTCAATATTATGGGTATTCAATTCGATGATTTTATTGTAGTAGTTAGTAAAACCTTCTGCATAGTTTTGGTAAATTTAAAATGTCGAATCTTAACGAAGAGTCGCACGAGTTACGTTCCTTAGCAGACATTACTTAGTACACATGGTTTTAAGTTAAATTAATATAAGCACTTTTCTATATACAGAACAACTATTTAGTGGTTCTGGGTGCTTGTGCGTTTTTCTTTGCATGTATACATGGTGTCAACTATACAGGGGATCTATAGTGGGTTTGTCCGCGTAGAAAACTTTTTTCGCCAATAATGGGACATGCAACAAATATGTTCTTACTATTTCGTAACAGCAATCTTTTGCGGTGATACTAGGAGGTAATAGACATATTGCGTACTTAGCTTTGATAGTACTACGTTGGTATGTATAAATGGTTATGTGGTGGCAGTGAACAAGGCGCCCGCGCCCGCACCGCCGCTGCGCGTGCCGCTGCCGCGCGCCGGCACCTCCGTGTGCTAGCGAGCGCCGGCGGCGCGCGTCGCCGCCCCCCACGCTCCCTCCGCGCCCCTCACGCCGCTCGCGCACCCCGCGCACGCGCTGCTCGCCGTCGCGCACGCGTTGCTCGCGCCCGCGACGCACGTGGCTGCGCCGGCCCCCGCGCCCCCCACGCCCGCTCCCCCGGCCCCGGACGCAGACTCGGACGAGCTGCCGATCGACGGCGTTACGATGCCCTCGGACGACGTCAGCGATCTCCGCGACGTCGTCGACGCAATCAATCGCCTCTGCGAGACGATGAAGACGTCAGAGTACGAGAGCGAACAGGACGTTGGTGAAGTGTTAGTGAACCCCGATGAGGTTGTGGTGAACGAGGTTGAGACGTATGTCGCCGAACTGTGGAGCGATGCGTCCTCGATGCTAGCAGAAGAAACCTCGGAGTCATGCGAGCTCCGAGCGCAGGTTGAAGAGACTGTAGTTTTAGATTCGTACATCGTTAGGGACGAAGTTGTAACGGCGGTAGCTTCGAATCAACCTTTAAATGTAATTAAAGATGTTGAAGATTCCTCATCAGACCAACTACAGGTCACTAACGTAGAAAATGTAGTATTAGAATCATCAATAATTTCTGTCGATAACGTAGAGACTGTACCCTCAAATCCATACTTAACACAAGTCGAAAATTTAGATACTGTAGCATCAAATCGAACCATAACTCAAGTCGAAAATGTCGATACTTATAAACCGATAACTGCAGTCGAAAACGTAGAAACTTGTAAATCGATAACTCGAGTCGAAACCGTAGAAAATTGCAAATCGATAACTCATGTCGAGAACGTAGAGTCGGTAGCATCAGATCCGTCTCCAACAAAAATAGAAGATATACGGACCGCTGTGTCCGATCCGGAGAACTTGACATCCTGCGAGCCGGTTAGCGAGATGTACTATACGGCGTCGTCAGAAGTGTCCTTACTGTCAGATCTAGAGTTGCCGGAAAGGATTCCTCAGGAGGAATCGGTGACTAGGGACGATAGGAACGGTGTGATGGCAGGTCACGTGGCGGCTATGAGGGAACGCTTCGAGAGTATGACGCGGACGAACACGCCGTGCCCCGACCTGGCACGCTCTGTGTCTCCATCTCTAGACTTATACAGAAATATAACTCCGTCTCCGGATAATTTAGGATAGATTACATTTCATGTTTTGCTAAACGAGTATATCCTATTTCTGATTCCTTTTATTATATCATTTTAAACTAATATTATCGCGGAATTTATACCTTTTACTATGTACAGGGTACTCACGATTAATGGTCTTTGATTGCCGATATTTCGAAAATCTGTCAACAGTTTTCCCCGCTACCGCAACTTCGCCGTGACCCCGAGTCATGCAACTGGTTCGAAATATCAGCAATAAAAAATAATTAATCGTGAGTACCCGGTACATAACAAAATGTCCTTTTTATTAGCTAGATCAGTAACAAACGAGCTTGCAGTCCATCTGAAGGTAACTGCCACCCACGGACATCTGTAATCAACTCCTTATAGAACAGGAATCGCCTAAAGTCGATTACAGATGCGTTGTTACTCCTGAGATGACGACTTATATGCAAGAGTGCCTACAACACACATTTCTATCGAATTTCTTGCTATTTTCTGACTTGTGTGCAGCCTGCAATGATCAGTAATATTGGATAGCATACATGTCGATAAAGTCCACTACATTTTAGACGATGTCAATTTGGACATTCTAAATGAGTGAAACAGCAAATATAAGTTAGAATTACAACTAGCGCATAGATTCCCAACATATAAACACTGTTTTGAAAAAACCTCCCTCTTCTGCAATAGTTAATTCAATCATTGATATTGAAAAATATAACAATAGTTGAGAATGGTGGAGTTATAACAATACGTCAAAGTTCTGATGTTGTCAATGTTAGATTAAAAGGGTAACATTAGACATTTCAGTGAAGTAGCTTATAAACTCAATTTGTTCCTGGGTCTGCTACCGCTCTCATAGAAGACTTCAGTGGCCCCTAAAGGGCGGTATCGACCCCGTTGGGAACCTATGGACTAGCGAATTTAAACTTTTTGAACATGATCAGTATGTAAGTGATTCGTTTTATAGGTACGGGACCCGCTTAGAAGTACAATTCATGTCTTCTTCATAGTTATACTTCGTCATTTAATCTTCACGCCTACCTTTATCTTATAGGTATAGCCTGTGCCAAACTTTATGATAGTTCAGAACAGTTCGTTTGATTGTACAGCAAAGTTTTTCTTTAATATTTCACATAAGACAAAGCTAACACAAAAAGCATTGTAATTTAACGATGCCTTTATTAATGGTAAGTCGTAAAAAATATTTGTTAAAAAAAATTACAAAAAGGTCTATAAATTGTAAATTACACAATTACACGCCGAAGATGGTAGTGTCAGCTTACATAATATAATTGATAATGCATATAAATTTAAAGTTTAGTATTTATTTACAAATTTTGTTTTATTGCTTACCGTTAACAAAGGCGTCGTTCAAATACAATGTCATGTCTTCGCCTTGGTAAAACATGAGAATATACGCATTGTTAACGAGTGGACTTTGTGAGCGGGACAAACTCCACAACAAGCTATGTATCTTAATATAACTTGCTCGAGTAAAGATTAAATAATGCCCACATGTCGACAAATTGGTGGAATTCTGTGTACCTCTCGTTCATTCTCTATGAAGTGTGAGCTAGATAAAAAACGCGTTTTCCATTTGGATTTCATTTTTTATTGGTTAAGTTTCAGCGTACGCAAGTTCCAACTACGCTTCAAGCGATCATAAAGTTTGGCGCGACTAATATAAATGGCCCTATCGTAATATAATCACTGCTTGTTCAGTTATTAAATATTATTAATATTGTATACTTAATACTTACTTTGTATCGTATATTTATAGGTAAAGTTCTCCTTTGTCATAAACATTGATATGTTTGGAAACGCCGAGAATTGAATTGGCGTAAGGGTTGTTTTGAAAATACATACGAACGACAATTGAAAGCAATTTGAATAATTATTAAGTAATGTAATAATTATTAAGGAGAACTTTTTCTTATCTACATAAGTATATTCTCTGTGGTTCTCGCAAGATGTAACGAATTTCAGAGGAAAGAAACTAAGTAATAGATGTATACAGTACTTATTTAAAAAGTTAGAGATTTTGTTAGTCTAAATATAATAATAATTGCCAATTAATATAATGATGAGGATGTACGCATGGTACAAAATAGCTGATATTTGGATTTATAAGCATTTATTAATCATTAACATCTTAAATGTGAAAGGATTTACAATTTCCGTTTACTTCCGTGAACGACAACGTGCCAACGGTAAATTCTAAATTGACTTGCAGTCAGGTTGTGAGTATGACGTAGATTTCATAAGATGTTATTTTGGGTACAAATCGATTTACACCGGTGTACTGATTTCTGTTACAACTTTTTATTTTGTGTACCTAATGTAATTGTTTCGCGTTTTAGTATTCTTGATTTTGAAGTAATGTTACGAAAGTTAAGAACCTTGTTACACGGTCAATTTGGCTTGACCCCGCCGTTAATGTATGACGTAAATTGTGAATAGTCCTAACATCAATTAAACTAAACATATTTTTTTGTAAAACATCTCTTAGCCAGTCTCCGCAGATCTATCTAAAAGTACTTCTAAGTACATATATTACTATAGCGATATGTAACTTAATTAGTGAATAATTGGTGGTTGATCCGACTCGTACACATACATCCATCGACAGGCTCGCCTGATTTTTCATTTATATAAGTATTAAAATTAACTTATATCTTGCTGTGAAGGAAATGTGAAGAAGTCTGCACGTTTGAGGATTTATCATGATGTTCTCAGTGCGTAAAATCCACCAATTCGCAATTAGCGCGGTGGACTATGATCCAAGTAGACTTTGACTAAACCTGAGTTTGAACGGAAACTGCTTAGTGGAGCAGTAAGAGATTGATGATACACGCAATTTTAAAAAATGCTATATTTATAATATGCGCAAGACTCTTCCCTGGTGTCCGCTCACCACCCCTGCACATCGTTAGTGCAATTCTATTGCGAGTTGGACTATTCATAGATATTTTGGATAGCGTTAATTCATCAGTATTGTTTACATCAAATAGTAAAGAATTATCTTTAATTCATATCTTAAGAATACTTATAATATTCTAAATAGATACCCCTCACACGCCCTCATAATCCACCGTAAAGCATTACTTGTGTTTCGGTTGAGGAAGTGCGGCTGTCGGCTACACTTTGAAGCAAGGCGACCATCTTAGTCTTCAGGAGTAGCAACGAGTCTACGTTCGAGCTCAGATAGGATTTCGGTCGTGTTTGTGTTTGTACGTGTGTCTATGGGCTGCGACTACTTAACATTAAGAGTAAATTTACCTAATTTTGTTAAATGATAATTTGGTGGTAGTTTACTTGGGTCCCACCGTATTATGGGCCACCGAATTTTGTCAGTCCAATATTAGATGCGTTTATCTTACTCATAGTACCTAAGTAACATACCTTTATTCAAACAAAACAAAAGTAAAAATGATGGGTTTATGTTTCAGTTTAAATGAATAAACGATTTCCTATTTTCTTTTTACTCGATATATATGTATGTATATAACAATACAACTGTATTGTCATCACATTGACAAGCAACACTATCTTTATTCCTTATCTTTAGTCGTTTTATTCTATAGTTCTATTTTAGTTTTGATAAGTTAAACATAGTTGTGAAAGAACTTATTTTCCATCGTGAATCAATTCTTGTGTTTCTGGTGGAGATATGATGGCATACACATATGACAGATCGAAAGGATATAGGTATTTTAATACTTACCAGTATTATATTCACATATTCAGTTCATAAATTTGAGAAAAATCCAGTCAACTATTAACATTTTATGAAATCTACGTATCAGAGTGGCTTTCCCGCCAATAAAATCTTGTTTTTTTTTTTCATTTAAAACTCAACAGATACATATCGAGAAAGATTGGGTAGCGTTAGCAGTAGCAATTTGTATCGGTCAATACCGGAAACATAAATACATAGCATTAGTTCAATTTATAAATGAATTATTCGTAATCCATTATTATACTTCATTGTACTTATCGTGATTATGGGCGCTCAAATTTTTGTAGTTTTTTATAATATAAAATCTTTGGTACTAGCGTTAAAACAAAATTATACTCGATTACAGACCAAATAGCGTTATAGCTAATGCTTAGCTTAGATTGTGATTCAAAGCGTATTGTTGATTATAATTTTATTCCTGTTGTGGTTACGAGTACAATGCACTCGACTTCGCATGACGAATCGTACTATAGACAACTAGAAGTTTCTTTTTCTATAGACAAATTTAACTGTATAATTACCTAAATGTTTTTTTTTATTAAGTAAAGTTATTCTGTACCCATCTCTTTTGTCAAGTGTTGCTATTGTCTATGGTTAAATTGATTTAATATTACTTTGTTTTGTTTTAAACTTGGTGCTGTTTAAATAGGTTTCTGACAGTCTTGTATGAGTTAGTTGTAAGAAATATAATTGTATCAACGATTAACGTCCTTTTGTAAAACGAAACCGTTGAAAAAATGGAGAGGCATGCCTACTGTCCATCTGTTAATTAACCACAGCAATAAATTTTTCGTTAAGCTGATCAGAGATATATGCATTCTCATGCTTAGGTTAACATGTATTTGGTGACAGTATTTTCTATATTTTATTTATAGAAAACACATAATTTCTCATTAGCTACTTTCTGTTATTTACGTCCATATACATAATATGCGTTCGTTAATGTTTTTAAATACTTACTTTGGCTTCCGCCGTTCTGTCTATGGTCAATGACTACGCTTTAGATATAGATTTGCAATGTTTGTTCTATTTTTTTTTTGTATATAGAGTAAGTTCATGTAATTGAGTTTGTTAATTAGGTGAATTTATCACCAAAGGTCACTTTATCCCTTTGTTATTGCTAATAAAAATATAACACAATATTGATCAGTTACTAGATATTCCATGTGTGTGTAATTCTGTTCGGTTTAACGCAGGGTTATGTTGCAAATTTTGGTATAGTGTACTATAAATGTGCATATTCTACGAATTGCATAAGTCACGAATAGCTTGTTGAGTCAAGTGTACATTCTACATTAAACCCTCCCACTTTTCAGTTGTAGTTTTGTTCTCACAGTGATAATAAACATGGCTAGCTTTGTTTTAACTGTTTAACACTTTCCCTGCGGAATAAAACGCTGCTGAGTATTGCGCAGCGCAGCGCGCTTGCAGCTCGTCTACAATTATGTTGTACGTACAAATCTTTATGGATGACGGACGAACAAGTGCTGTGTTTACGTCGGAGCTGCAAGTCTTGGGACGGACATTATGTCTGTTTATTCGTAGATGATACATTTATGCTAACAAATACAATATTTCAGTGAAATGTCGGCGGATGTTTAGTCTAGCGAAATAAGCTCCAGCTTAGGCCGCCTCCCGCAACGCTGACCCGATCTATGAGCTTCGCAATCGAAGTGATAATTTTATTTTGCGTCTGGTTTAGGTTTGACAGTACCTACCAACTCATGGAATCTTTCAGTTCAACATTGTTATAATAAAAGTGTATAAATCCATTTGATAATTAATTAGTTAGTGTACAGGATATTTTCAAAATATACTTACTTTTTGGATCCTCCAAAATCTTCTTGTTACTCTCTGTTCGACCATTGCTAAACACCATGTTATACTTCCAATATAATTTACTTCATTATTTATTGTCTCTTACACCATTTTGCACCAATGTTTTTAGTTATTAAAGGTTAGTCATCGCAAAATTGCAGTAAATGTGTGAAAAAATCTGTATTACTTCTCGAAGCAAATATTAGATTATACACGTTATTAATTTTAGTCGTAAATTCCGGGTTAGAAAAGGGTTCCAGAATACTTACCACAAGATACGGTTAGATCCATCAAAGTTATCATAGCAGGTACCAAAGGTATATTTGCCATCGGAATATTATGAACAGTTAAAAAAATCCTAGTAGAAATATGTATTATTAAAAGACGTTCACAATAAAAGAATAACTTCATGCCATATTATATTTTACGACATTCAGCCGCCATTTTATAAAACGAAGGTTTGATGCAATCGAGTTAGTATTGATTAAATTAACTCTTAGTTGTGAAACCAATTTAAACAATTAGTACCACGTTTGTTAGACGCCACCAGTAACAAAAGGGTTGGTTCATATCTCGCGCAGAGAATCGCGATTGCTATTCAACGCAGGAATACAACCAGTGCAAGAACGCTAGCTGTATTCCTATAGATATAGTACCATGCCCCATGGGCTCGGACTGCTTTTAGATTAAGTTAGGCTTTTATTATATATACATAAAAAAATAACAAAAGTTCATTGAACTTTTATCTGGGTTTGTCGAATCACCAACATTGATCGATCGAAAGAGTTTAAAAGTTAAAATCCTTTTTAGAAATTAGGAGATCATGATCGTACAACTATGTTCTGATTGGTTTATATCGCAAGGTCGTTCAAATTGTAACGGCTGGGCATCGTATAATATGAAAATGGCTAAGACATCCATTGTTTTGTGAACTTTATAATCCATATTATCTATATACCGTCATGTTCCGTAGTTGTCATTTTACAATATTCCCGGGGACACCGGAGTCCGTGGTAGTTCCAAGATGTTTATAGCACGATTAGCACGTTTGAGTTTTACATAGCATATTATAAAATAAGTTTTGTTATTCCTATTTCTGATGTGTAGTGTTTACTTATCGGTATTCTAGCTATCCAAGATATACTAGCAGGGGTTAGCCAAAATATTAGTATTTAATACTTATCTTGTGGGTTATGTGATACCAAAACAGCTGATATCGTACTGTGACCTGATGGTAGGAATTTTACGTTGCCATAATAAATTTGTATTTCAGAGTTGTAGCTCAACTGTTTAATGAAGTAATCATTAAACAATTGAGATTGTTAAACATGGTAATATACAAAACAGATCTTTAGTCCTACAGACATATTCATGTTAACATTTAATTAAATTAGTATGTCAAGTTTTTTTTGAAAAATGAAAAAATATATATTGAAAGATATTTTTAAAACAATATAAGTCAACATATTCCACACTCCAGTCCTTACTTGTTTGTAGGTTTTGTGTTGTGTAATATTAAGCCTGTTAATGAACGTGATTGATATGTGATGTCCAACATTTTGAATATTGAAGAATGTTTCCTTTACCTAGTTGCACATATTTTCACTTAGATCTTGCAATTACTATTGTTACGTATAATTATAAGTAGTACTTACGCTTCGTCATGTCGAAATCACCGTAACTGCTGTCGTAATTGAAGATGCCATGTATTTTATTTAATGTTACAAGATGTAGCTATTGATAATTCGTTAAGTGTATTTGTTTTAATAGCAAACGTTTGTTAACTGAAATATCTGTTGTGATTTTTTTACCAGAATGTTTTATCAATGAATGTGTTGTTTTAATGGTGATACTAGTTATATAGACTTTACATTGTAAGCCTGTTCTTATTATTATATAAAGGGTTTGGTATTAATATTTCTTCTAACAGTCTAGTGAATAGTTGTCGTGTAATATAAACGTGTTGTATTCAAGCGACTTTTTATTATATAATAATTCAATATACAGCCTTATTAACATAAAAAATGTTTATTTTACTAGGAGCAAAAGGAGACCGCCCTTGAGTGGGAACCGTTAGTGTGTTTTAAGTGTAACGGGAAATAAACGTCAAGTACATAAAAGTTCCCACCGCCAGCCGGCTCGTACATACGGTGCATAAATCAAAAGCGAACATTCAAATCCAGAGCATTTATTGAGTAAAATAGTCAAAATTCTACAAGAATAGGCAAACGTCACAACTTCACGTGGAAACGCTTAAGAAAAAAAAATTTCAAGGCAAAGAACATTTACATATCGTCGTTACGCTTACACACATCTCAACACCGGAATCGAACGGAGAGTAACATATGCGGAGGGGGGCCGCCAATCCAACAACGCAAGTTGTGACGGTGGTCGCCTGGGCTCAGAGCAGCCAGGGAACTGCCGGCCCGCGCCCCGCCGCCGCTTACCTGCCCGCTACCGGTAGCGCGGCACCACGTGCCCCCCCATCTGCAGCCCCGGCACGCCCTGCACCCCCTGCACGCCCGGGAACACGCCCATCGGCATCATCCCGCCCGGCAGCAGCATCCCTGCACA
>DWON01007122.1:0-13223 GCA_018251015.1 Phocides pigmalion okeechobee
CGCTACGCATTATACAGCTGTTGTCTGCCACACGGAAGGTGTTAGGTAAGGGAACTATGTTAAAATATCTAGTATTATACGAAGTACCCATATATCTACTTTTTCAGGAGACAAAAAACTAAAAAACTTTGTTTGTATTTTACTTAACCTAATAATTTGTAATTTACATTAAAAGTAGCTTACCTATTATTATTATTATTAAATAATTAGACAGCATATGGATGGAATAATAGAATAACAGGAAAAAGAATTTACATTTTTGCTTACATCTTCCTAAGGTTTGAAATAGATAGATAGTTGTGTCATATTTTATTAAAACATGTTTTATGTAGTTATGATATTGCATAGATTCAGTATTCTCCACAATATTTAATTCTACCAACATACTTCATTAAAATATTTATAAAATAAATTACTTAATTATGGTTAAGTCATGTCATCTTACTTAATGCTCTTTATATACAAATGATGAATTTTCCTTTCATTTATGTTCAAAAATGATGGTACTTTTTAAAACATACCTCTATTTTATTATTTGTAGTATATTTCTTAAGGGCTTTTTGTGCTCTTGTTACACAAAAATTACCAATTGCTACTATTTTCTCCACCTCGTACAGTTCAAGTACTTTAATGAACACTGGATCACAGATATTGTAAAGCGGTTCCACAATAGCAGCCTAAAATTGACATAACATTAGAAAAAACACAAATGAAATCAATCAAACATCAAAGATATTCTGTAGCTATATCCCATTTAAACTACATAAATATGTTAAAAGAATTTTTGAACATCTGTAGTGCTTAGTGTGGGAATATGAAGCTAAAGGATAAAACTTGTAGAGGCATAACTAACACAGAGATAATACAAAGGTATGCACAAAAGAGCAGTTACTTTCAAATTATAGACATTTTTATGTCTTTGTATGTAGATCTATTGAATTGTAATCTCTCTAATTATGCTTCAAATTATTTTATAACAAAAATGACACTTACTCTTAAGTCTGATGGAGTAACATTACAACCATTATTCTTCATCCACTGTTGGTTCAAATAGTTGTAAACAAAACTTGTTTCAAAGAAGTTTTCTGGAGTTTTGCATAAATCTTTAAACAAACCCCAAAATCTCTTACCACTAATCTGAAACAATATATTTATAAGTACTTTTGTATGGGCATGAAGAAAGATTAAATAGACTATAAATAATTAAATTCTATAAGACAGTGACCTTCATTACATATTGATGGTATATTGTTGATGGCTTCATGTCATGTATCAGGAAATGAACAGTTTAAATTTTACTGTGTCGACATTAACTTGAAATTGGAGCAACAAAAAGGTCATCAATTCACTTGATGATAAGTGGACACTGCCATCCTTGTACATCAATAACCAGATATGGAACATTTATCCCTCTTGAAATTGAACACAAATATTTGTCAGTAGTATGTCACATAAAAGCTAATATGGATATATAGGTATGTACCCCACAACAAAATCTCAGAGTTGTTAAGATCCAGTCTCTCAATTGGGTGTTTGGGGGATGTTTCCTGATCTTTGATTTTTCAAAATGATGGACTTATTTATTACTTTGTTTAACAATGAAGGAAAATATCATAAGGAGATATGCATGTCTGCCTGTTTTCCATCCAGTTCTCAAAGAAATTTAGTATTCCGATACACACTTCACCAGTATAGTTTACAAGGCCCTACCTTTTCACATTCTAAGGAAACCCATACCCAGCTATTGAACAGTGATGGATTGATGAGAATGTTGGCCTATATTAGTACTAATATTATGTTATTTTACCTCTCTTCGTTTACAGTTGAAACCGTTAATAGGTCGGGTTTTAGCTTCTTCTGGTGGTTTACCCACAGGTCCTTCTATTCCCAGCCAATCTCTTACGGAAGTTACTTCACCAAAGGGCACCTGTAACCATTTTTTTGTGATTTATGTACAATTTATTTAATTAATAAGCTGAATATAATTTTATCAGTTTTATAATTTTTTATTAACCTATTCAATACTTACTCCAGTTTGAGACATTCCAAACGGCCCTGGATTCATTCCAAAGTACATAATTGGTTTCTTAGTATTGCAATATTTTCGGACATACATTTCAAATGTTTGCCTGGCATAAATTGTGGGATTATAAACGTATTTAACTTTTTCCGGCATTTGGAATTGTTCAAGGGAATTGTTGAGTTCATCTATAAGATGAAGAAAGTCATCGCTCAAATCGCGAGATTTCTCATTTTTCTCGGGGTCGGGGTTAATTTGTGAATTACTTGAGAAAAATGTTGATACAACTTCCGCAGTCATTTTTAAATATGCATGGAATACAACGGAATTAATATTAATTTTATAGATATTCCTGTAAGTAAATAAATACGTTAATTCGGCATATAGCAATGAACGGCGAAGATATTGAATTATTTGAATGATGACTTTAATAATTAAATTTGTAATAAATTTACTATAAATAAGGGAGTACCTAGTAGCCTAATATTTTTATAAACAATTATATTTATAACAATTGTTGGTTCTTATGTTTTGTTTACTGTTATTTGTTTACGTTAGGATGTGACCGCATAAATCGCATGAGAGAGAGAATGTATCGATTTTCAAGGTCAATAAAAAATAATCTCATAAGATTGAGTGCTGCCAACATATTACTTTATATTACACAAAATAATTACAGAAGTTATAGAATTCAGTACATTTATTTATACTAATAATAATAATAACAACAACAATAATAATAATAAATATTTTAGAAGACTATTTATGAATTTTCTAGATTTCCTAGAATTTCAGAAGACCTGACGAGACCCCTACAGGTCCTTTGTAGTTCTCCTAGATCCTATCCTACATAACCAAATTCTAGATATATCCCGGTTAGTATCATTTAACGGTTTTATAGCGATTTTTAATATTGAATGTTTCGGGATTAATGGCAACATTGATGACTAGGTAGTGTTGTGAATTATCTGTTGTTGGGTTTTGTCAATAACAGAGACGGATAGACTTTTAGTAGTTTTAGAGAATGAAATAAAAATCTTTTTCACTACGTTATATTACATGCAAAAGATTCCCTCGCTAAAGCGTGCATTATTATTGCTAGAATTTTGTATTTCCTTCTAATTTGAATAGCAAAAGAAACTCAATATGTATTTGCGATATTACATGAACGAAAAGGGAGAAAGACAGTATACATTGGCGGTAAGTACTTAAGCACGTGTTGATCATATATTTATTTACAAATAACTATAAAGTCTTAGTGTTAAGTTTTAATAGCGTAAAATAATTTATTTTTATAAATTACTTTCAGACAATCGATCCATATGGAAAACCCACACTGTCAGCCCATCCAGGTTTGTACTGCAATTATATGGTTTGAATAGTTATTGCTATGATAAATAATTAAGAGAACATGAGGTAACTGTTCAGTATTCTTATTGGTGGGTGTCTTACCCCAAATTGAAGTTAACAAGCAATAAAATATTTATTCCCATTAAAAATCTATTTTGCAATATGACAAATATCAACAGTAATGTAAGAAATCAGGGCAGCAATAGTTAATTTTAGTAACTAAATCAGAAAAAGTTGTTTGTTAGGTTGAAGTTTGAATTGGAAACAAATTTTCGTTACATGATTTATTTACATATTTTTGTTTGAAGTCCAGTTTGTAGATACAGCTGTACATTAATGCTGTTCAAATTTGATAATACCAGAAAGTTTGCCTTGGATTAGGTTGTTTATTTGTTTTATGTACACATTGGAGACAAAAAATAAAAGTTAATCATTGGCTTATAAAACTTAGTATTACTGTTTTATAATTAATCTCATTATCAATGAATCAAAAACTGAATGTGTCCTTCAATTTTTGTGTTTATTTATTTCAGCACGTTTCTCTCCAGAAGACAAATATTCCAGGCAAAGAATAATAATCAAGAAAAGATTTGGTCTTCTAATCACTCAACAACCAGAGCAAATTTACTGAGAAAAATTAAAACATTTTTACTACATTAATTAAATTATAAAATTTATTATATGAGCATCTTTTAACTGTTTTCCTCCTGTTGGAAAATATTTATAGTCTTATTGGTTTATTTTACTGTAACAATTTGAATGTGGTCAAATCATCTTGGATGATAAAAAGACAAATGTTAACAAAAAAAATGTTTAAAATTGGTAGTTAACCGATTCTGTGCGGATGGCACCACACAAAAGAAATTCATGGCACAACTGTGGTGCCATCCACACGGAATTGATTAATTGTATGGCAATAACTGAAACTAAAATATTAGAATTGCTAAAAAATTGTTAAGAAAATGACCATTATTTTTTATTGTTATTTAACAGTGCACAGATAGTTCATTATGAAGTAACCTTGATTCAGTTCGTTTTTTTTGAGGATGATTAATTAGAATTGAGAATTACTTCTATTCATAAGATACATACTGTAGATGTAAAATTGACTGCATTTTTTTATTTTTCAGTAACTATTGCAGATTGTTATGATTCACAATGTTTGTGTGTGATATGTTTTCAGTTATGTATTTAAAAAAATAAGTCAGCATCTTTACAACATACATGATAATAAAAGAAAACATTAAGTTTTTTCTTGTTTTATTTACAAAATACCTAACATGTTTTTATACTGTATTGTTTCCATTCGTTATCTTGAACTATGGAGTAAGTTAACATTAAACTGCTTTATTACGGATTAATGGAGAGCTCAAAGACCGAGTAACTACTATATAATATACTGTATTTTCTATGAGACCGAGTGCCGGATGTAGCGGTGTATGTACTAAATAAATAGAAAAATATTTAAACGATTTTTTTTTAACATCAATCTTGTTAATTGTAGTATTCGATACTGCGATATGTGCTTGCAAGTAGACAATAATTTTTAAAATAATAGTATTGTCTATTGTCATTAAAATAATATTTTCGAATACAAGCTCATTGTTTGAGACACTAAAACTTAATAATACTAAAAGGTTAAAAATATGTTTAGGCTTAACACGCATAAAATCAATTATGTATATATTTTTTATGAGATTATAATAAAACTACTAGTGTCAATGTCTATTTTGACAAATTCAGAGATTTGTTAAATACCGGTTCAGAGGTGTTGTTAGTCGTTAAATAATATAATTGTTTTGTTTTAAATAAGGACTATAGTTACTGATCTCTAGTTACCAGTAAATAAAATATGTATTCTATTTAAAATACCAGCTAATAAACGAGAGCAACATGTCTAGTAAGGATGACTTAAATGTGTACTGGAATAAAATCAATTATGCATTTCCCATTCTTAACGACACAGTCTTTAGTGATTGTACAAATGAAGAGTATGACGAAGTGCAGCAGTTAATTGTGAGTCTAAATGTTCAAGTAAGGATACGTGATCTTGTTCTAATCCATATAGAAAAATACCTTCGTCAACATATAGCGCCAACATTTTGGTCTAAGTTTGCAAACATAGATGAAGAAATTAAAGGGTTCCAACTATTCAAGTCGGCTGTTAATGATTTATACGATATTGTTTCTAATTTTACAGCAATACTTAGAAGGTTAATACTACTGAATAACAGCTGCTGTGATAATAAAACTATCTACGGTGAACGGGATGTCTTCTTGGGTTTTAAGCAACTATTACGGGCCACATTATTATCTCAATTGCCTTTAGATTTCCAAGTCATTATAACTCATTTTTATAAAATGTCATTTAATGTTTTTGATAATGAATATGAAAGTTCAGATATGGGTGAAGATGTCATGTGTTCGGGTTGTAGAAATGAATATTCTGATTGTAATTGTGCATACATTGTGAAAGTATTCTATGAAACTAACAGAAAGCTGATGGAACTACAACTTCTAGAGAGACTGGCAGGGCAGGTTTTAACAAATTTTATACAGGTCAAAATTGAGAGTCAGATACAGAAGCTATGCACTGGAACATTTTATGTTTCCCGCATAAGTTTTCTAGAACATTGGCTGGACACTACTGTCATGTCTTGGTTGACAAGGATATATTGTGCGGGCTCATCTAAACCCCCACCAGATGACAAATACGTGCAAAATGCTATTGCTAAATTCAGGCAAAAAGTAAGCTATTACTTATATCATACTTACACAAAACTTCAGATAGATCAACTTTTTAATATTATTATTGAATACCCAGACTCCAAACCTGCAGTTGATGATATTAAATTATGTTTGGACAAGACAGATTTGCGAAGTACTTTGTGCAAGAAGTTGCAAAATGCACTGGAGACAAGATTACTTCATCCTGGTGTTAACACTCCTGATATCTTAACAGCCTATATTTCCACTATAAGAGCATTGAGACATTTAGATCCTTCTGGTGTCATACTCGAGACTGTTACAAAACCTGTTTGTAGTTATTTAAGAAATAGAGAGGATACAGTTCGAAGCGTTGTAAGCAGTCTCACAGAAGAAGGGGCTGGGAGTGAGTTAGCTGAAGAACTAGCTAAATTTGCAGCTGAAACAGATGAAGATACTGAACAAGAAGAAGCGTGGGATGATTGGAACCCAGACCCTGTGGATGCTGACCCTAAAGTTAACTCTAGTGATAGAAAATCAAACGATATTATATCAATGCTGGTCAATGTTTATGGCAGTAAGGAATTATTTGTGAATGAATATAGAACTTTATTGGCAGATAGATTATTAGCACAAAATGTGATTAATACAGAGAAAGAAATTAGGTATTTGGAACTATTAAAGCTCAAATTTGGGGAGTCTCAGTTACACTTTTGTGAAGTAATGCTTAAAGATATATCAGACTCTAAAAGAATTAATGCTTTAATACATCAGGATAAGAATGTAGAAGAATTGAATAAGAAGTTCACTTCTAATGCTATGATTTTGTCTGCACAGTTTTGGCCACCATTTAAAGATGAAAGCTTAGAATTGCCAGAAGAAATAAAGGAACACTTAGAAGCCTATACTAAGTCGTTTGAAGCTTTGAAAGGCAATAGAACTTTGAATTGGAAGCCACATTTAGGCAATGTTAATATAGAAATAGAAATAGGCGAAAAGAAGTTAGACTTGACAGTCTCACCGTTCAATGCTACATTGATTATGCACTTTCAGGATAAATCTGAATGGTCATTGGAGGAATTGCATCATGTTATGAAAGTGCCTATTACAGTATTACGAAGGAAAATTACATATTGGCAGTCTCTTGGCCTGGTCGCTGAGAGGAAAGTTGACTATTATGTTCTTGTGGATGGTAATGATGCAAATAAATCTAATGTTGCTCCTAGTCAAGTGCAAGAAATGATCTGTGAAGATGAGGAGTCTGAGAGTGTAATGGCTTCTGCACATGATCAAAGGGAAGGGGAGCTCCAAGTTTTCTGGTCTTATATAGTTGGTATGTTAACAAATTTGGACTCATTGCCTCTGGACCGCATCCATCAAATGTTAAAAATGTTTGCATCTCAAGCTCCAGGGACAGAGTGCAGTTTACAAGAGCTGCGCCAATTTTTGGACACCAAAGTAAGAACTCATCAACTAGTTTTACAAGCCGGCATGTATAAATTGCCCAAATCATAAATATTTTTTAGAACTAATTATGTAATACTGAACTATATTATTATATGTGTAAGTGGTATATAAATAAAACCCATTAAAAAGTTTAATAAACTTTATTTTTTGTTTTAAATATAAAATTTTGGTTAAATTTCTTAAGTCTGTGGGTTAATGTGGGTTATCTGGATTACCTACATATTGCTGTTAAAACGTGTGACATCTTTAAGCCCCTTCATTGCAAGACACATCTGCTATATTATGCTGCAGTAGCAGAAATAAATTATGATAATACCATTTGTCAGCAATACAAATGACATATTTTTAATACTAAGTGATTTTAATACATATTCTTGTCAGTCTTAATGCCTATAAAATACTGTTTTTAAGTGGAAATGAATTAATTAACAATAAATTACAAATTATACATACTGAGACATAATACACATGTAATATTGGAATGTATAAATGAAATTTTACATTAAATATTTATATCTAAATATGTAAATGCAAGCAGATAGTTGAACTACTGTCATACTTAGTATTGTTTTAATCTTGTAGAATAACAATATATTTTTTTGTAAATTGCCAAAGAATTTCAAGTTTTGGAATGTAGAAACATTCAAGTGAGAAACGAAAAACTTGCTGTTCTTACAGTTTGTATTATCTTATTTCTTTAATCATATTTCAGCCAAAATAAAATATTTTTTATCTTGAATATTTTTTTGAATAAAGCAAACATTTACAATTCCGTAAAGGGGTTCAGATTTTTGTAACAAGGTTGGCATAGTGGCTGGTTGGTTGGTTGGTTGGTTTTTCCATTGTTAGAGGATGCATATACAAATAAATTTATTACACAATATATGCTTAAACCACGTGTTACAGAGAAAATTAGTATTCAAGACAGTTAATATGAATTTAACTATTTATAACTTATTAGGCAATTAATTTATATTTGGATACCAAATCTTTATACTCTTTTAAAACTATTAACCCTTCAATTATGACTCTTGTGGTTATTTCTGTACACTGTTTTACTAAAACATTATTTTGATAAGTACACATGCAATTTAGTGTTAGAATAGCATTGGTCACTTAGAAAATAAAAAAGATTTATGTAAAATGTTGGTGTAGTAAGATTAAATATAATTCAATTAAACAAAAATCTCAATTTTAATTACATAAATAAATAGATAAAATTGTCTACAACAGTTAAAGCTCTACAACTAGTTTACATATTTACAGACATTATCAGTGCAATGGCAAATTCTTATTTACCAAAGTAGCATCTTTCACAGGAGAACATGTGACATGGGAAAATGAATTGGACAAATATTGGATATTGGAGAAATATCTTCGTCCCTTCAATTGTTATGCCTCATGAAGATGAAGTGTTTGATGTTTCTTTAATATAATATACAAAAATCCAAAGTTAACAAGTTAGGAAACACATCAATCTACAACTTATTTTAACTGAATTGTTAATACTATTGTTGAATTGGAAATGTATTTCAAGGAAATAAAGTAAATGCAGACATTGTTCTTATGTGAAAAATGCTCAAAAATTTTTGGCCACCAAACCACACTTCTAATCGCTTAATCTCACAAAAGATAAGGCTGTATTTTGCAAACTTATTAAACTTTAAATGCAAGTTTCTATTATTATTATTATACTTATACAATAAATTATTAAGTACATAAAATTTCATTTAAGTCCACAGCTGACAATCTCCGATTGGACGAATATAGTTACACCAATTATTTATAACAGATTAGACCAGAAGCTAGCAACAAATTTTCATGCCCGATTCCCTCCCAGGCACTCGTAAAATGCTTCAGTATTGTCGCCTGAGAAGAAATGGGTGACGAAATTTGCAACTAGCTCGTGGACTAAATTTTGTTATTTTTCAAACATCGCACGTTCATTAACCTCGTGTATATAATAAAACATATGAATAAGGGTCCTTAAGCATGTGTTTATGTATTCAGTTGACTCTGCTTGTAACATTAAAATATGTAATATTTAAGTATTTCCATTATACCTAAGACATTAAGCTTTAGTGTCATATCTGATCTCTTCAAATTATTAATTCCTTATGCACCACAATATATAATAAATTATTTCTTACAATCTACTATTTTATTCATAGTTAATGTTCTACATTTATGCTTTCAGCTTTTATAAAAGAGTTATAATTGTCGATATTACATTAAAGTCGTCGATTATACCAGATTTCATTGAATCCATGCTTCAAGCCAAACATCTGTACTTGCTTCAGAGTTTGTCTTATATGAAGCTAGTTTAACTAGCTTATTTGCTCAATCGGATAGTCATGGCTTGATATGCAAAGGCCAAAGAAACTAGGCATAAAGTAAATTAATGTCGTATTAAATGTATCTTATCCTCTCATGTTGCTTACATCCAAATATTAATTGTAAATTAAAAATAAATAGCAATACTGGTGCGTGAGATTAGTAAGTAATGGGTACTCAAGTTGTTTTAGACCTCGTTTAATTTCAAATACCTCGATCATATTTTTTGCAGAAAGAAATCAATAAACGTACTATGAATAAAAGGCCAAATTTTGGCAAAATAGGTGATTTCTCTCATTAGTTTATACATTTTGTAAAAAGGTTTCAAATATTCCATTATTATAAGTCAGTTGGGTTAGGCTAGAGAAAGGGTAAATGAGTGTACCTAGGGTCGAGGTGGGATGGGTGGTGCATGGTGCCCAATTGATAGGCGACATCGAAAACTAATCATAATATGGACAGTGCTATCAAAAGTATTAGAATTGTATAATTCTATCGATGATATATATTGAAAACGAAAGCAATACTTTTGATAGTTTTAATCAACATCGTATTAATCGAGGCTTTCGATAGAATATTTCGACGTTATTGTAAAATCCGAATACCATACCATACCCGAATCTATGGATATTACGCATAATGGTCGAGGTCTAGATAGTATCGAAACCGACCGAAAGTCAATCGTTAGTAGTGTGCCGTTCAGCGGTTGCGGCGCGGAGTGGGCGCGGGCGCGGTGGCGGGCTGGTGTGTGAGCGGGCGCTTGAAGGGCCCGAGGCGCTTGGCGGGGCGCGGCGACACCGTGTGCGGCTCGCCCGCGCCGCCCCACGCGCTCGCGCCGTGGTCCAGTAGCGCGTTCGCGAGCCGCCCGCTGCCTTGCTCTGTGGATGAACGCCATTACTATTTGAATACAACAGTGGAAGGTTTTATTGTAATTTGAGGCGTATAGCCCATTATCAATATACGTCGGAGTACCATACAAAGAAATTCCTGATTATTTCTGAAAAGTAATTACAAATTTTGTGATCGACATTTAAAAGGTCCTTCTATATAAAAATATATTTATATAAAAGCTATATAATATTGTGTTGGTCATGACAATGAGAGATGTCTATGGACGGCGGTGATAGTAGGCATGGGCGGCGTTGATCATTCCTGTACTTTTTGGAAGAGGAGGGGCGTAGACCGCCGAGTACAGTGACAGTAATAGCTTCTCTTGAGCCAAATGCTATAGCCTAAGCCCAGACAGAAGTTTCAAGGCTTGAATATAACTGCCCAGGATGCTAAGTTTGACACAACAATTACAACTTATTTCTTCCATCACAATGACATTAACGTTTGGTACAATACACATACGAGTACACGGGTTGGGTAGTACAGTAGTTGAAGGTGGGAGAACTATAGTTACCGGGGAAGTACCACCGCCGCCCTCCTAATCCGTTGTAAAGCATTACTTGTGTTTCGGTTGGAGGTGCGGTTACCGGCTACTACTTTGAAGTGATGCGACCATCTTAGTCCTCAAGAGTAGCAAAGTATCTAAGTTCGAGTTCAGATTAAATTTCAGACGTTTTTTAGGTTGGACGTGGATGTTTAGGGGCTGTGACTACTTAACATAAGGTGGTTTACATGCTCGTTTTCTACTCTTCTTACATAAAAAAGTACCTGTAGTGGACGAGGGCGGAGCGACGGGTGCAGCGGGCGGGAGCGGCTCGCGCAGGCGCGTGACGAAGTGCTCGAAGGTGGTCGGTTGCGTGTGGTGCGCGACGAGCGCGTCCAGGTCGCGCGCGCGCTCGCTGCACGCGTGCTGGTACAGCGGCATGGTGGCGCGCACGGCCCGCCCGCCCGCGAACGCCGCCGCGCGCACCAGCGCCGCGCCGCAGCTCACGCGCACCACGCACTCCTCCCAGATCGGACCGAACACTCCCACCTGATAATACATTATCATTATCATCAGCAACAACCAATTACCGACTTGCTTTGCACGGGTTTGCACTTCTTTCAGAATTAAAATATTTGTGTATTGCTGGCTGCTTTTTGCTTCACTTCGGTGGCATTGGACTGTATGTAATTTTCTCACGCGTCCTTAAAATTTTACTTTAATTTTTGGTCCAGCTACTTACTATATTGTCGAATCATCGTTTTAGTTCCATTAAAAAAAAACGAAGACATGGACTCACGTCCGGTTTTCTGGAGACGGTGCAGCGCAGCATGCCGCCGGGGAGCGGGTACAGCACGATGAGCACGTCGCAAAACTGTGTGGGCAGGGTGTCGCGCTTGTACGGCCGCCAGTGCTCGCTCCACACCACGTGCACCTCGTCGTTGCCCAGGTGCCGCGTCTGCTCAGTGAAACGGAACACGCTTATAGATTCACGAGCATCCTTTGCATCGTGGGAGCCATGGACACATACACAGAAGAGTAGACAAACTTGAAAGATAACAGATGTACAAATCCGTTTTTTGTTTGGATTATAATCGAATTTCGAACCTTTTACGGGTTAGACTGGTAAAGTTATAAATAAGTATTTTTTTAGAACTCGAGGATACAATTTTTACCCAAGCACAATTTCAGAAGGGTGATAGCATACTTTCTGGACCCAATTATTTTTGTCATATAAAGATTTCGGATATTTCATAGAGTGAAATATCCATATCGTGTATGTGCCAGTACGCTAAGGACATCAACTCTAATTTTATGCCTTTGTTATGATTTGACTTAAGTTACGGGTTATTGATGAATTTTTCAGTACGTACAAAGAGTTGCAGCTAATTATTACTATCGCGATTAGATATGGTGCAGTATTTCAAATCGTCCCCTTAGATATTAATAATTTTTAGCTCCCTCCTGTAAGATGGTTGATCAGATATTAAAAGATTTGCAAAGTCTCTAGTATTGGCATGTTACGGCACCTTGTTGAGAATGTTGTCTGGCGTGTCGGCGGGCATGCGCGTGGCCACGTGGAACAGCGCCTCGAGCGAGGGCGTGGCGCAGTAGGGCGCCGACACGCCGCCGCCGCCGCCGCCGCGCAGCCCGCCCGCGAACCCCACGTGGCTCTCCAGCTCCACCTACAAACACAAGCACAAACTTAACACATGCACATATCGCACATACGCCCACTGCACAATGTCGTATTAGACACCAATTCTGATTGTAATGTTATAGGGTTTCATCATCATCTCTTAAAGTGGATTAATTTGTAACTTGTTTTACCTAAATCCAGTTGTTTTAATAAAAAAGATAATTCAGTGTTTGGTGAAACAAATAATTGAAATAAATATGACGGCGCATTGAGATTCTCTCATTGACGGATAGATGGCAGTAATATGGACTATTGTGATTTTGCATTATTAT
>DWON01007123.1:0-13223 GCA_018251015.1 Phocides pigmalion okeechobee
TTGGCGTTGATATTCTAGGATATTTGTTATTGTATTCATTCTTTTTTAAAGATTTTCATCGTTATGAAATTGTTATTTTTATACCTTTCTGTTGTAGTAACGTTGTAAATATGTACCTCAAATTATTTCAGGAAGGTGACGTTTTAAAACTTCATTATGTATAACATTTTTTGTTTGTCCATATGTTCTCTATCTACTTTTTTTTTAATTTCATTTTGCGCCTATTTTGGGAATTTAGTGTTTTATTGAAATAAAATGTTAACATAATTAAACAACCTACACAAAATACCTTAATTCTAATTATAAACACTATAAAAATGAAGAATGTCGCCCATGCCATCATTATATCAAAATATTTGTAGACAATTAACATTAACTTCATTTTGTCCCGTAATAACGGTTAAGTTCATAATGCTTTATTTAAAATGCTTAATTTACTTTAAATGATCAAGATATTTTACATGATTTTTAAGTAATATTATATTTGTGGAATTGTAAAAATAAGTTGTAAACTGAATTAGTTGTAGTTTAAGTATTTGAGTGCATCTTTCTATTTTTATGACGGCAAGGTTTTCAGGGGTCGTAAATGATAAGATTATAATAAATATTTTAATGCATGCTGTTAACAGATGTTTTGACCGACAGCGAATAATTTTGTACTCATAAAGTATTTGTAAGAATTTGGAATGCGTGGGAACGTTAAGGGTTTTTAGGGGTCTTAAAACCCAAAAATAGTAGGTAACGTAATTGTAAGAAAGGGTCCTAGAGGACAGTCCTTAACCCGAATCGATGTAAGACAGACCTCTGCTCATTTTCAATAAACTTACACTTTAGTTTTACTTGACCTGTGATTCCTTTATAGATATTCCGAACATCTTACATCTACCGTAGTACTACATAAATATTGATGCTACATATTTATACATTTGACTATGTACCGAGTACTCAATATTAACGCTTTTGCTCTTTATTTGCCGATTTTTCCGATATTTACTGCGGTGTGTCGTGATCTATGTAGAACTCAAAAAAACATAAGAACTAGATGTAGGGTAGATCGATTAATCTACTATTATTATTATTATTATTATTTATTGTGAAAGAGTAAGAAACGGGCATGCAGACCACTTGATGTTAAGTGGTCACTGTAGCCCATGGACAACCACGGTCAATCTCAAATAGAACACAAGTTCTTTTTAAGGATGGACACGGAAGCGTTCCTACTCTTGAGGACTAAGATGGTCGCCTACAATAATGTGTATCCGGCAATCACACCTCCCCAACCGAAACACAATATATGAAGAACATGTTGCTTTACAGCGGGTTATGAGGGTGGCGGTGCCCTGGGCGAGCTCTAACGGTTCTACACCCTTAAAGAAAAAAAAAATCGGTAATCGAAAATCATAATTCATTCATCGTGAGTACCCGGTTCATAGTACAATGCAAAATATTTTAGTACTCATATTAGATATGCCTTCGTTTAACGCACACTCATTTGTTTACGCATAATTAGATAAATTTTATTACAATTGCAAATATTGCAATTTACATCTTAACTTACATTACTTTAGCTAAGTATCGAAGTGTCAGCTTGTGTGTTAATTTTAAAATAAAATTTATGCCGCGCCAATTTTGTCCGCAAAATTATGTGAAATGATCTCTGAATATGCCAATTTATTCATTAAATTGAGAAAGGCTTCATCAAAATTTCAGCAGGTTTATTAATATAATTATAGGAATTTCTGACGCCACTTTACCCATGGGTATAGCGGTTGATTTAAATTTGCAATTCCAAAATGTTTTCGGAGCAAGAAATAAATTCTTGTCTATATTTCTTCTATGGAGTCTTGAGAGGTAAGTTCCCTTACATTGGTTTAATTACCATAATTTACTTATACGGACAGACAAGCAAACCTTATGTTAGAAGAGAAGCAAACGAGTGTGTAGGCTACCTGATGAACACCTGTGTACAACCTCAAATAAGTCTGAAATCCTGTCTGACATCGTACATCTGCGTTGCTACTCCTGAGGATCGAGATGATCGCTTCGGTTGTTTCCATAACAACCGCATCTCTCCAACCAAAACACAATAATCGCTTTACAGCTCATTATAAGAGTAGCGGCGGTACCTCCCCGATAGAACTATAGTTCTACAACCTTTAAAAATATACTTTAGAAAAAGATACACAGTCTTCATATAAAGATTTTCAGTGTAATGTAAAATTCGCAATAATACTCTTATTAATATTAAACTTTAAATTTAACAACTGTAATAATTACAAATCTAACACAGAATATCTTAAATCTAATTATAAGTAGTATTATTCTAAGTAGTAGTTTTTATTTACTTAAATTATTTTTTTGTCATATATGCATCCAGTCGTTACCTAGTTGCAAAAACTAACAGTTAGAAACATTTATTTCGAACGACGAGTAAATTACTATATTGAATTTTAACTAATTAATTTCTCGCCAATTTACAAAAAACAAAAAAATATACACACCAGAACTTTCTTCAGAAATCACCCTACCTGTTGTTGAAAACTGTGAGAAAGTCTGTCCTGTACTTTTGGACTTCATCACGAACACACAGACACGACGGGTTACTTTGTTTTATAATATTTAGAGATATAGCTATTTAAATAAGTTTTTAATTACAGACAGACAATACCTAATACTTGTATAGATATGGAGAAATTATTTTTCATTTACAATCGCCCGACCATTGTCGATTGCCGAGTGGATTTAAAATATTTTCATTGAGAGCGGTTTATAGAAAACAATGCATTGTTTTCAAAACCGAGCGAGGTCTGTTAGCGGTTGATTATTTATCAGATAAATGTTCACAATACCAGTAGGAAAGAATATAAGAGGTTGCGAAGAAGTTTTATGTGAGAAGAGTAGCAAACGAGCTTGCAAACCATCTGATGTTTAGTAGTCGCAGCCCGTAGCCATCCACGTACAACCACAAACACGACCGAAATCCTATCTTAGCTCGAACGTAGATATGTTGCTTCTCCTGAGAATCCGGCAACCGTACCTCTTCAACCGAAACACAAGCAACGCTTTATGGCGGATTATGAGGACGGCGGTAGGACACCCCCGGTTGAACTATACCTTTCCCACCTTTAAAGTATTTGAAGATAGCAACGGATCTGATACCGAACTCAAGTTATCATGATGCTAAGCACAATGGATTTTGTTTATGTGTGAAAAGCAAACGTTATAAGGTTAATCGTTGTCCATGTAACATCCAGTTGAACATAATTGACCATGTTTTTATGGGAGAAGCGCAACGAGCATGTTAAGTAGTCGCTGCCCATGGATCATCCTAGTGCTCTTAATTTGTGGTTTTTATGGGAGAATAGTAACAAAAGTTCTAATGTTAAGTGGTCGCTGCCCATGGACCATCCACTTGCTCTCAATTGGACAATTTTGTGCCAGAAGAGCAACGAGCGCTCTAATGCTAAGTAATAGCTGCCCATGGAACATCCAGTTGCTCTCAATTGGAGGTTTTTTATCGCAGACGAGCAACGAGCATACTAATATTAAGTAGACTCTGCCCATGGATCATCCTAGTGCTCTTAATTTGTGGTTTTTATGGGAGAATAGTAACAAAAGTTCTAATGTTAAGTAGTCGCTACCCGTGGACCATCTAGTTGCTCTTAATTGGACAATTTTGTGGCAGAAGAGCAACGAGAGCTCTATTGTTAATTGTCATGGACATCCACGCATCCTTAAAGAGGACTGAAGTTTTATCTGAGCTTGTAATATCCGTTGTTACTCTTGAGGACTGAGATGTTTACTTCGCTTGTAAGTGTAACCGGCAACCGTACTTCTCTAACCCAAGTACATGAGTTGCTTTATAGTAGATTATAAGGGCTATGGTGGTATCCGGTCGAATTATCACGTTAATGTTCGAATTATGAGCATAGTGACCATTCTTCCTTCAGGGTATGATGATTAGACGATTGTGTCAAATCGATACTAATCAATTGACACAACGTCCCCACCGATGTGGGAATAGGTATACGGGTATAAACAACAGTTGTTTAATTTATCCACTAGTGGTCACCCATCCGATTTCCGACCGCGGTCAAGGTTGCTTAACTTTTGATGAAGCTGGTACGGTTGAAATGGTAATGTAAAGATATACTCACAGTAGCGAATCCAGGACACTCATACACAGTGTAATCGCCCTCCTCATTTTCCTCCTCAGATTCGGGATCAGAGATAGAACCATTACGTTGGTCATCGCAGTTCCTGTACATCAGAGATATTAGTCATTAGTATACTTGCGCACATTATACCTCACAATTAGTATCAACGCTTGAAGGAAATAAAAATAATTTAGTTACGACACTTTATCACCGTTAGCAAAAGTCAGATGACGTCATATGCCATTCCCTGTAAAGACTAAAACAATTAAGTTTGCAAAATGTTGATTCATTAATTGTTGATACAATATGTAAATAAAGGATCCCCAATTAAACAGAGGTATTGGGGAAAAATGACATATAAACATAAAATAGGTGTAAATGCATACTTAATTACCTAATTTTAGTTATGAAAAAAGTATTTTGCTCATCAAGCAAATTAGTTTTGGGTGGGAATCGAACCTATAACCGACTCCGCAGGGTCACTTACCATTAAACCAAAGGACCAGTCAATATTAGTATGCTTTAATGAATACTAAATATGTATCGTTTTTAATACCGAGTCTATTAGCTAAGCGTATGCTGAAACGGTAAAGAGCGTATCTGTTCTCTCAAAAAATTAGATAATTCGCAAGATGTTTTACTGTTATATACAATGACAGCGCAGATTGCTCATAAATACAGGCTTTTATTAGCTTATAGGCACCTACTCAATAACTTATTCGCGTGATGTTTCTCATTAGCGCTACCGCCCATTTTGCACTACTAAAATCCACTACCGAGTGACAATCGGCTAAAATATAATGTGTATTATATTAATGAGAGATTTAAAAAGAGTGTCGAGAGTTTTCCGCAGGCTTTTTCTCAAAGTCCATCTTAGACAACGAGGCTGTTACAACCGATGAATTACTTATACTGTACAATTGATTTGTGAAGTGTCTCAGTATCTCTAAATGTTATAAAACAAAGTCGCGTCTGTCTGTCTGATAAACCCAAAATGTACTGGACGGATTTTCTGACAGTTTTCAATAACAGGTAGAGTGATTCCTGAGGAAGGTTTTGGTGCGTAACAAGTTGTTTTTGTTTTGTAAATTGGGCGAGAAATTAAACATTTAAATTCAATATAGTAATTCAGTCGTCGTTCGAAATAGATGTTTCTCATTGTTAGTTGTTGCAACTAGGTAATAACTGGATGCATGTATAAAAATAAAACGGTGTAAGTAAATATAAACTCTATTATCCGAGCATAGCTGGGCCGGATCAAGCTTTCATTCAATTGCCCTAAAAAGGAAATAAAGCTCCAATTAAATCGAACCAATCAATTTAGTACATGTATTACACAATTTATTAAATGATATAAATGCTTATCCGCCATCTTGGAATCCATATTGGAATGACGTCATAGCTCATCGTGCATTATCATCCAAAATAGTCGTGTATACCTAATTTCAGCTAAATCGGTCAAAGATAACTGACTGAAAATTCAGTTGCAAGATTCATTGCAAGTTAAATAAAAGCTTGTAAGCGTTAAAAGCGCCGTTTCGACTAAAATGCTTTTCGATCGAATCGACCAATGCACTGGATCGCATTCGAAGCTGAATAAGGCTTTGCTGTCACAGACAAGTTAATCCGAAGTAAAATTGAATCCGTTATTAAAAACGTCAGTCCCATACAAAGTGTTTGTGTAATGTAACATTGCAATGTATATAATATGTACATAGGCATACAGTATGTTATCGGACGCGAAATGACTTTGCTGTCAACTTCATTTGTTCAAGCGAGAAACGGAGTATTACTGTAGTGTGTATGAAGGAGAGAGGTGTATTTATTATGTAATCGACTAAAAAAAAGAAACTAAAGTTGATAGTTCAATATTAAGTAGGATTAGTATTTAAGTTGGTTTATCTTAACTTAAAGAAATAGGTATGTATATTAAGCATAAAAAACAAAAGAAAAGAATATACCAGTACTAAATCTGATTGATTAAAAAAATCCGCCATTATTAACTGATTTCTGGTATTTTTATTGAGTTTTCATATTTATAAAAATATAATAAAGTTTGTATTTAAGTTATTTTATCTTAATTAAAAAAGTTTTGAAGCAAAATAAAAATAAGAGAATATTCAAATGTCTAAATGCGAATATTAAATTTGATTCATTAAAAAAATCTCCTATTTGTTAACCGAATATGAGTTTTTAATTTGGAGAGTATATTCCCATTCTGTCCTACGAAAATTACTTCTAAAGGTAAAACATGAGAATAATATTTTGTGTTACATTAAACTTAAAATTACATCGAATTGAATTAATACACGAATGAACTAAAAATTATTAATATTAGTAAATTTGTATTGTTATTGGTTATTGTTATTGTAAAATAGGGAAATTCTAGTTTTACCCAATTATACTTAGTCCAAACTAAGACTAAGACTTAGACTAGGTATTATTAAGTAAATGAGTATCCCTAAGGGTGTTAGTTACAAATGTCGCACCTTACGGAGGCGACCCTTGTCGAACGAACGAACATGACAAGTATAACAGTACGCAAGACAATACATGACGCATGTGGAAACAAATATGCACTAAGCGACGCACTTAAATATTAAACATGCTATATTTTCATTATATTTAATAATTAAAGAGTAAAAGTTAAGAGCATTAAACAGTAGACATTATTATGTTTGTTATGTACAGTAGACATTATTATGGTTGTTGTTTAAAATAACATGCCGAAACCATGGGAACCATGCCGCATGGGCACGGACTCCCGTTAGATTGTTTAGGTTAGGTTTTTATTTTAATTAGTTTTAACATTTTCATCATTGTATAAATACATAGTAAATGAACATATAATTTTAAACTAACATCGTCGTGAAATTTATACGTCTTATATTACACGGGTACTCACGATTAGCGTTTTTATTTAAACTAGTTTAGCCGTTTCCACGGGCCTTGGAGTTCGTTCGAAATATCGGCAATTAAACATCGTTAATCGTATGTCCCCGTAAAATAAACATACATTTTGTAAACACAAAAGTGAGAATAAAAAGTTCAATCCGGCATATATATATATATATATATATATATACATATATGCCGGATATATATACATTGTGTGTTATGTACCATATATATATACGCACTATAATATCCTATACATACGTACACATAGAACTAAAACGAATATGGTAATGATTTTATATAATTTAATTTAAATCATTAGTTACACAATAATATAAGATTTTAAAGATAATAAAAATATTAAGCTGAAGTAAAAAACTATTTACAAATTAAATACGCCGTCTAAAACTCCTATGTGACATTTACAAATTAAAACTAAAACTCCTATGCGACATAGTGCCTACAACAGGGGTCGGCAACCTGCGGCTCGCAAACCACATGCGGCTCTTTCAAAGGAATATTGGCTCTCAAGTTACCATTAATTATTTTATTGACAAAACCCTTACAATTTATCCATAGGTATACATCCAAGTTTTTGCTCTTGCGTCTTAAAGGTTACCGACCCCTGTCATAGAACGCTGGCACCGTACGTATGACCTAATTCTATAACCTAATAATATACAAGGTGTAACAGGATCAAGCGGAAGTTTGACAGAACTTTGGTTAATATCGCAATCAATGGATTCAATCAATCAATAAATGGTATTGAAATAAGTACTCCGGTTAATCGTAAATTATGTTACACCTTATACATATATATTTATACATAATATATGTTGTATTTAGCGGGTATAGCATCATAACTTTTGGTAAGCATATCGTGTTCAAGTTTCCTCCGCTTTTTACTAAGGTACTCTCGGAAGCTGAGCTTTTTTATGTGGGAAGAGCAGCAATCGAGCATGCAAACCCTCTTATGTTAAGTAGTCGCAGCCCGATAAATCCACGTACAACCACAAACACGACTGAATTCCTATCTGAGCTCGAACGTAGATACGTTGCTACTCCTGAGGACTAAGATGGTCGCCTCGTTTCAAATTGTAGCCGACAATCATACCTCTCTAACCGAAACACAAGTAATGGTTTACGGCGGATTATGAAGGGGCAGTGTTATCTCCCCGGTCGAATTACACCTTATTCTTCCACCTTTTAAACTGACTACTTGAGCTGCACGAATATACCCGTACTGGCGACATTTGCAAAATATTATCCCCATTTCCCACCAACAAGATAAAAATGTCCGACAACTGGAAACATATTTAATACTAACATTTCAAAATGGCGTTTGTCGTTACGATAGTTGTCTGAGATAATTGGCCATAAAACGTTCCTAGCTGTCTAACTCAATTCACCACCTATTCACGTTTTATTTGTAGATAAACTCCGAGTTCCAATACGCTTTTGTTCGGACGGTTACGCGTGTTATCGTATATACACTCAAACCGAGACTTTTGAAATTGGTTAATTAGAAGGCAATGTACAAGCTCCGATACGCTTTTATTCATGCAGTTACGTGCGTAATCGTACATATTCGGATCACGTAATTATGCACACGTGTACTCAAATCAAGACATTTGAAGTTGGTTAATTTAGAAACAAACTGCGAGATCAGGTGCGCCTTTATTCAGACAGTTATGTACGTAATCGTACGTATTTGCATCACCCAATTGTGCATGCTCGTACTCAAAGGGATTCGTGATCGTACTATTGAAACCGATTAATTGGCAGTTCATCTGCAAACTACGATATGCTTTTATTGGTGCCATTATGTATGTAATCGTACTTATTCCGATCACCCAATAGTGCATGCACGTATTGAAACTAAGACAGTTGGAACTGACTAATTAGGAGCCAATCTGCGAACGTCGACACGTCTTTGTTTGGGCAGTAATGTGAACAAGAGTATTGAACCTATTCAAAGCGGGACAGTTGAAACTGGCACTAAATGGGATTCGGTTCTGATGATTGATATAAAACAATTATTCAAGCATAAGTATTATTCTAGTATAACGAAAGTGCCGTTTGCTTCTCTTGTTTTTGACATCAGGGCCAGGGGGGGAAGGAAAGTGTCACCAATATTTATTTATAATTAGCGGGGTGTGGAGCCAGTAATATTAATATTTGGAGTAACAGTAAAGATTATACGATTTTAAATGAATATTGTCGCGGAAATTATACATTTTATGATGACCTAGTACTCACATGAGTTCAGGCGTGACCACGAGTCTAGCGACGGGGTCGAAATAAAAAATCGTTAACTTAGTGCCTGGTACATAATACGTGAACATATTTAAGACATATAAACCAATATTTAAGCAATGAGAGGAGAATTTTGTTCACTTTCGCTGTCACAAACAGGAGAAGATGAGTTAAAAATTGCTTACGTTTGTGCATGTTTCACTCAGAATCGTATTTCCAGATTCTCCTTATATTATTTCCTCCTTTCTGCTATTTGTTGATAATTATATATGTATGCTATTATATATTATGCTATGCTATGCTATCTATAATATCATATCATAGCATAGCTAATATTATATATTTACGCTATTTGTCATATCTATATACGTATAATATTTCGGTATTATTCCTTTCCAATTTATATCCACTCGTAAGTATGTATCTATTATGTTACCTGTATCACATTACCCACTGTAGAACTTTATCAGAAACAGCTAATCGCACTCTAAAATAAATCTAAATGTCTATCTATTGGATGAGTAAAACTCTAAATCACCTCACATGAATATCTAAGTAATATTAGACAAGTAAAGAACCCTAATATTAATATTAATGAAACTAATATTGACTTGCAACGGATATTAAATATTACTATACAAAGTATATGTTTATAAAGTATTTCTCAAATAATAAACGGCCATTATAAAATGAAAAAGAAATTAATACTATAATCGCTGATTAATTAATTTGATATGCAAATAATTATATGTAGAGATATCTCACTTAGTAAATGACCGTATATTAATGAAATACCTTCTCAACTTAATATTAAAATATAATATTACCAGTATGAATGGTAATTTGATAACTAAAAAATATTCGTAGATATAATAAATGATGAATTTGCTATAAATTTTCGTAGTATAACAAAATTTCTTATAAGTGTACGTTTTACGAGACTGTTGACTTTGGAGGTAAAAGAGCGCTCAAAATCAACAGATATCGCATGTGTCATTCCTATGCTTAAATAATAGTAAGCTTAAAAAGCTAAAACTGCAAAATGTATAAAATATTAATAAAAATACAATGTCAATATGATATACAATAAACGCTTTTCTCGATCGAAATGAAACAAAAGTGTATTTTTTTCCATTTTATTGTATTTTTTGTTTATTTTTTTTTCTTTTCTTTTTTCTTATAAATCTGATCGCAATAAACAATAATAACACTATCTACTTTACAAAATATAATGTCACTAAACATAGCTACAAAATATACATTAGTAAAATTCGGATCTTAAAAGAAAATGAATCTATTATCGTACTAACTACGGGATCTCCTTAAATAACACATAATTTCAATAAATATATATTTTCTAATCACTAGTTTGAAAGTATACAACATATTTTTACATACATACACATAAATTATATATAGGTAACCTTATGTGTATGTAAGCTTAAAATAATAAATACATCCTTATTGTCCATATATCCAACCGACTTCAAAAAGAGATTCCTAATTTTATTTTCCAAAAAATTTCTCACTTTGGTTCTTTTGTTTTTGTCACGATTCTTTCTCTGTATTTTTTTATTGTTATGATTGGATCAATTTCCATTTTTTTTATTTATGAGTGTTTTCTTTCCCTTTGATCGCACTTCAATTCGATAAAAATATACCTTTTTTAAAGGTAGAAAAATAGGGTTTTATTTTTAATAGAACGAATGTTACAATTACAATTAAGTATGTCATGCAATATATTGAGTTGTCCGGAAAGTTCGTGCCGATTTTTTAGGAAAATTAAGACGCAACTCATTTAAAAATTGGTACACATTTATTAAGTTATATAGATACTATTCTGTTCCACAATTTTTCTCCATCTTTCAAAAAATTTGAGAATTCAGTCCTTACAGGCACCTCTCAAGTTTTTTGGAAAAACAAATGGTCTAAATGAGTTTTTATCTCAAAGAGTTGAAATAAAACAAATACAAAAAAGGTGGCAGAAATATAGTACGACAAAGAAGGTACCACTGCTACCCTCATAATCCACCTTAAAACATTACTTTTGTTTCGATTGTAGAGGTGCGGTTGCCGGCTACACGAAGCGAGACAACCATCTTAGTCCTCAGGAGTAGCAACGTATCTGCGAGCTCAGATAGGATTCCGGTCGTGTTTGAGGTTGTATGTGAATGTGTGGAGCTGCGGCGACTTAACATCAGGTGGTTTGCATGCTCGTTTACTATTCTTCTCACATAAATAGTAAATACCGAAATGAGGTGAGAACTTTCCGGTCAACTTAATATCTATAGAAATATATTTGATATAAATCTCCATTCCCAACGTGATTGAAATGAAGATGCCATTTATTTGAAATCGGTTGTTTTGTTAAAATTATCTTATTTAAATTGTTATCTTCTATTCTACTTTGCATGTGCAAATGATCATGCCGTAAATAATTTATTTTATAAAGCACATTAACAATCCACGTATACTTCGCTATGCTATCAAAAGTTTTGAAACACGTTTGATTTCGCTATGCTTCCAAAAATTCGACGGCAAATAAACCTACAGTAGAATAATAACTGAGTACACTAATTATAAAATTTACGCATCAAAAGAGCATACGATGCTAGTTACTCACCGGTCATGCAGATATAAAACCATGCAGAAAAATATCTAGTAACTTAATTACCTAGTGACGTAACGTAACGACGAGATCCGTAGATGAACAAAAGTTACCGACATAGCTCTCAAAATTTGCAGGCTGAAATGGCTGTGGACTAGCCATATCGCTCGAAGGACGGACAAGCGATGGGGCAGAAATGTGCTTGAATGGCGACCACGTTTAGACAAAAGGAGCCCTGTGCATCCCCCGACCAGTTCATTAAACAAATCTACGAACGACATTTACTTCTGCATCCGTAATTAACTACAGTTAGACTTCCGCTGATTAGTAGTTCATTAAATATATCTACGAACGCATTTAATTAACCATCTGTGATTAGCTACAGTTGGACTTCCACTGTTTAGTAGTTCTTTAAAAATATCTACGAATGACATTTACTTCTGCACCTGGGATTAACAGTTTGACTTCTGCTGTATGTATTTCTGTGTTTATGCATTAAAATTTATAGAAACGGCACTGACTACCACTATAAAGACTCCCTTGCTTGTCATAAAAATGTACACGACGCAATATACATTTGTCTAGTAATGCAAATAATACACCCGTCGCTTAGCAATCAAGATCTTTATGCGCTGTGACACGAGATTGTGAGCCAATAAAGTTTGGCTTCATACGTTTGCGTAAAAAAAATATTTATTCGTCGATTTGAAACGATTTCTCAAGCGCGGCTCCTTAAATGAGTTATTTTTGAAGTACAATACGAACGTATTATAGATATTACAATTATTGACGTTTCAGATATAGACAGTTTAAGTGTCTCTTAAACACGGCGGCCAAAATACGATATTTTGACAGTTTATAACAAAGACGTAACGCAACTCATCACGTTAAGCAATGTCAATTTCTCACAGAATTCTATTCCGAATGTCAGCTTTCTATATAAAATACCATTCATGATATTTACGCGAGAATCTTAACGTAAGATAGTTAATAGAAGCAGGGGTTACTTTGCGGAAATCCGTGTTATTAAGTTGTTGTTAAAATTACTTTGCAACAATCCGCCACCACAATGTATAATGGGATACATTTCAAAGCATGCACTATGCGCACCTTCCCTTTCAGATAGGAAAACGTGATATGTTTAAAAATATATACATGTCTAAGTCAGGTGGTCGATTAAAAATGAGTATCTTCATCTTCAGACATTATTTATAGGCAACATGTGGATATACGGGCAATTAACAAAGAAATGAAAGTCACTCAACCGATTTATTATTCACAAATCACTATTTTAAAGAACTATT
>DWON01007124.1:0-13223 GCA_018251015.1 Phocides pigmalion okeechobee
TATACCTGTTTATATGGGATTTCCATCCACTAAAAATCTCCTAGGTGTCCTCACATATGTACTTGTAGAGAGCACCGAGATCTGGGAACGAATGCAACTGGTGTTTGCTAGCACGACATCCCAATCGAACATGTCTTATCATCCCCGGCTCCTGGGTGCTGGTCGGTGGCTGCAGCGATGGGACCAACCACAAAGACGTCGTTCCCAGGATAGCTACTTTTGTGTCTTTTTACCGCTCGCGATCCCGGAAGCCTCCTTTTGGTCACCTGTTCCGACATCCAGGATATACCGTACCAAATTATGTTTATGGATATATCAACGTGAAACCAAAAAGACACCTCACCCACGCTCACATATAAACATCACACACACAGAGGCATTACACTACACACTGTTGAACTTATATATCTTTATACTTAGTTTCAGAAACGTAATGGCTTCTTGGCTAGTAAATTTATAATTGATAAAGTAGGGGTCAAGCGCTCAGTACTGAGATGTTTTATAAGACCTAAATCAGTAAACAATTCTAGCAAAACAATATATAAATATTTACTAACCTAATGATAGCTATCTTTTTACCACATTCGTATATCGTGTATTCACGATTAATGTTTATTCTAATTGCCCATATTTCGAACCAATTGCATAGTTCGTGGTCACAACCAATGGGTTTGAAATATCGGCAATAAAAAAAACATTAAACGTTATCCCGTTATATAATAGAATAATATATGTAATATAATAATAATACCGCGATTATATTAGTTTAAAATAATAGGTCTTTATTGGAAATAAATATATTATTACTAACTAATCTAGCACTATCCTAATACTAAACTAAAAGCAAAATCTTAGACTGTGTATGAGAACCCCATGAACATATATCGTTTTTCTGCAGAATATAAACATGTGGTCATGATACCATACAATCCCATAAGATGACATAACACAACAAAAACATTATCATGTACTTGTAGTGTTAATTGCATTTTTTGTAGATGCTATTATGACTTCAGTCCAATGACTCATTCGCAGATAAATTATAAAAAGATTGATTGAAAATATTTAGCGTTTGCTTATTATTTTTTACTGTGTAACTGTGTACTAAAGATGCCGCGAATGGGATTTGTTCGAAACTTTTAAAGCCAAGACTGTGGTGCTCGTATATTACATCGAGTCAAAATTTCGGGAGGCGGCATTAAACTGAAGCTCTTTTCTCTAGACTGGAGATGCGTTGACAATTCACACAAATAATGTGTTTCTTAGTCTTGTAGCGCCGACGTAAACACAGCATTTGTATTCGCCCGTGATATATACAGATTTACAAGCCGCAAGCGCGTTACTCCAAGTAATACACACCAGTGTTAAAAATTGAGGCAATCTGTAGGATACGCCACCATGCTGCTCCAGTGCATACTGGTGAGATACGGGTTAGTTGACAACTCTTCTGTGGATGTTTTCAAGCCGCTCATAGTCTTCCACAAGACTATGCCACTGCCATTTTAACAACCGCTGAGATTGACTACTTAACTGGTACTTGAAGCACTAAATGCGAACAAACTTAAACCACAGACGGTCACCCATCCAATTTCCGACTGCACCCGACGTTGCTTAACTTTGTCGATTGATGATTATATGTAAATACACTGACAGCAAACTTTATAAAGGATTTATAACAAAATTTCCACGTACAACTAGTACATTCATTAGCGAATCTCTACCCTTTGGAGCAATTTAATTATTTATTGGAGTAACTACCTGGAAATTAAATTGAAGAAATATCGTCAGTATGTGAGGTGTGAACATACGTAAGTATCTTCTAAGTACATTCTAATGGGAACATTATGCATTTGACACACGGCCCGTTTATTGCCTATCCGTAAGGTTAGGCAGCATTCTTCAAGAAGACCTTGTTCGACTTGCGTGACATCGCGGCAAAAAGTTGCCGCGCGCGAGATGTCACAGATTATGAAATAAGTACGTACGCACAGATTATGTAATCCAGTGCATAGACAACTTTTGGGTAATGGAATCGTGTTTTATGCGTAATATAGAAGCTATTGCGTCTAAAATGGAAAGTCGAACAAAAATATCAAATAATCTGCACGTTTGTCTTGTTTGTTTGTCACATAAAAATAGTTATAAAAAGCTTAGTTTGCCGTGATCAGTCTCAGGCGTTATCGTCACACATATTTTTTGTTTTTGAACAGCTTTAAAGGTGACGAATGCAAAATGTGATATTTTGTTTGTAAGGCAGTAGACCTACAGTCCGCTCGGGGAGGTACCACCGCTCTCCGCCAGTAAGCCGTCATAAAACAGATCCTATGTATCGGAGAGGTAGGGTTCCCAGTTACACTTTTAAGCGAAGCGACCATCTTATTCCACTGGCACCTTTGTCCTATTTGAGGATGAACGTAGATATCAGGAAGTGCAGAGATCACGTAACATCTGGTGGCCTGCATGCTTTCTTGCTACTTTTGTAACAAATAAATGCGAGATTTTTTGCCTATTTTAAGGGAGGGGGAGGGGCATAACCCTTCCCCGTCTTTTACATATAAAACAGGCAAAAAATTCAAAATGTTAAAAAACTGTTTCTAGATTATACTTAATATAGTTTCACGTTTAACATTTAAAGAGTACTACTAACTAATTTAATATAAATATATTTTAATACATTTTAACTGTAAACCATAAACGGATCATATAGCTATCAATATACTGGATTTAACAAAAATGCAAGCATAGTATGATAATTTAAGCAATAACAATAAAATATAATTTTGCACTTAACAACAGAAAATTAATTCTGATCTTCGTTAAAAGTTACTTCAGTACTGGAAATGCAATAAAATCGTAATAAAATGCACTAAACTTAATGTTTATTGTATATACCTCGGATATTCGTATTTTAACACCTTTACGTGTTGCATAAATCGACTTTATCGAATTAATTTGAACTGATTTAATCTGCGTGCAATCAATCAATGCAATTATTCTAAAGAGGTACAAAACACTACTTCACGGAACTCTACAAAATATGAAACAAGAGCCTTCAAAGCCTTCGATGTAGTGACTTAGCGGTTTCAAATTATAATATCATAACCGTCGGTGGCTCTGTCCTTGTGGTACTCCGTCTGACTTATAACTATCTTGAGGCTAAGCTAAAGAGTTCCTCGGAGTACATTGTTAAATACACGATTTTAAACTGATACTATCGCGGAATCCATACATTATGTAATATAACGGGTGCTCACGATTAACGATTTTTGATTTTTAATTGCCGATATTTCGAACCAGTTGCATGGCTCGTGGTCACGGCGAAACTGTAAAAGTAGGAGACTAAGAGAGACTATAAGACATGTAACTGCAATAACTTACTTAAACAATTTTTCAGCAGTGTTTTTAAGTGACTATTTCCAAAATATGTTCAAACTTTTCCATTTTTTGGAGCAAAATCATTTTATGATTTAAGCGAAGATGTAAGTAACATCTTTACTTGTAGATTTAAAAGTTTAAATTTTAGATTTGAAAGTTTAAATTGTAGATGTACAGTTCACAAAACACATCGCCCATTTAAAACGATAGCGTGAGATTTTAATAACCTCGATTTTCAGAAGATTATTTTTAAACTTTTCGTCGATCTTAAATATAGCATAGGTAACGTAATATTTTCAGAACATACATATTGCTACTTTAAAACAAAAGGGCCAAAAATCAAAAATATTCAAAATCTTTTTTATTGTAAAAATTAAAATTTTGTCGGTCATATATCCGAATCAACCATTAAAAGCAGAATAAATATATCTTTCTAACAGTGTTTAACACCTATTCATCAGTTTTAAAATTATACAAGAACTGATTTTGAAAACTTTAAATGGCTCTCCTGTAAAATTAGGTCTATTCGCGTGGTGGCCCTTTTGTTTGGAAGTAGCGTTATATGTATGTGTCAAGTAATATTGCAACAATTCCTCTAAAGGTTTCAAAGAAACTACATCAAATATACGCATTAAAAAAATGGAAAACTGTATATTCGTATCTAAGCAAATTGGCGATATGTACATATTCAATTTCGGCTATATACTGCTAAGTCTTCGGTTAAATCGCTGTGATTTACTGACAGACAGCCAAGCAGATGGTTATGACGAAATACTAAAGGTTTTTTTTATTCATTTATCACGAAACCCTAAAAGATACAGATACCTATGGTATACCATACCTCGTAATTACATCATTAAGTTGTATTAAGCAGAGTTCTTTTGCCGTGGGCGTTAAATTATATTGAGGTGTAGTGTGTATTTTGGTAAGACAAAAACTTCTACAGATATTTGCGTTTCCATATACGATTGAAGTTTGCTTCGGTTTTGAGTCAAGGTTAGATCAAAATCAACATATTTAGAACGTGCCAAGCCATATTGATGCTTACTACCATTTTTACCCAATTTCTATCACGAAACAATTTCTGCGTTTCTTTAGAAAAATGTAATTGCGGGTTCAATTACATTTGTGTAGCCATTGGTGTTAAATAATATGCTTGGGCGTCTACATACAACCTCAAACAACACTGAAGTTCTGTTTGAAGTCATAGTCTTATAAATCTACTATGGAATCTTGTGTTTCGGTTGGAGAGGTGCGGTTGCCGATACACTTGCAAACGAGGTGAACATCGTCCCTAGCAGTAGCAACGTATCTATGAACTACTTTGAATAGAACTTTTGCAAGGTTTTAGAATCTATGGGATCTTTCATTAATTACGTAAGGATGATTTGGGCAATTCAACTCCTTCTAGTCCCATGTAAGGTTGCGTAAGATTTTTCAAATCCCACCTCCCTATTCCTACGTAAGATTCCATTACGTTTTCAAAATAATATGTTGATAGATCAGTTACACTAAAACTCCCAATTTGACATAAATCAATGATTCTTATTTTTAACAGTTCATTTACAAGCCACCTTATTCCTCAGAAGTAGCAATACACCTGTGAGTGACTTCCAGAGTAACTCTTCTTATTTATGGACTTGACTGTAACCAACGTCCATGGGTAACAGTGACCACTTACCATCACCTGGACTGCATGTTTGTTACTTTCATTCTATAAAAAAAGTTCAGTCCCGTTTTAGAGTGTATATGGGTGGTCAAGAACTGCAGCGACTAATTATTATCAGATGGCTTACATGATCGTCTGCTGTTCAGCTCTTATAAGATATAAAAAGATTTTTATGTAAGGCTTAGCATCAGATTTATAGAATCCTTATTTCAAATACATAAACAAATGCAATTAGAACATTTAAAGAAATCCATTACAGATTAAAATATGTGAACGAAGATGGTCCAAAATTCCACTCCTTCGCCATCGATCGGAATGTGGTTTACCCCGAAACTAATACCGAATTTGTAGCCACTTGAATGTTGTGTTACTTAATATATTATCTGCGAACGTATACTTTGCTAGTTATTTAAATGTAGGAGAACTATATTTCGACCGGGGAGGTACCACCGCCGTCCTCATAATCTGCCGTAAAGCATTACTTGTGTTTCCGTTGGTTGTCGCTTTGAAGCGAAGCGACCATTTTAGTCCTCAGGAGTAGCAAAATTCGAGCTCAGATAGGATTTCGGCCGTGTTTGTGGTTGTACGTGGATATCTATGGGCTGTGGGTACTTAACATCAGGTCGTTGGCATGCTCGTTTGCTACTCTTCTCACATAAAAAAAACTTGGCTAGTTAAACTGCGGGTAAGTAAGCCAATTTTGATCATCTTCTCGTAATTAGTAAGTGTAACAGTAACATTTCGTCTTGGAAAAAACGCAGCTTTTTCTATGGTTTAATAAAATCTATAGAAGGACAAATAATCTTTAAAATATTTTTAATCTATTTATTGATAACTATTTTGTTACTGTAATACATTATGGAAACCACAAAATCGGTTGAGCCCTAGCGAGATTGACGCACACAAACGCACAGACAACAGATAAATATAAAATAAAAATTCTAACATATGCTCTTTTAGGTTCTTTTGGATTAATAAAGGCCCTTAAAATAGTGTTTCTCATATATCATCCATACAGACAACGATCAGTTACAATTTTAATCAATTTACTATATAACGGGTACTCCCGATTACTACAATTACTAGTCATGTTACCCATATAATGGTAAAAAGTATAAATTCCACGATGATATTCGTTTAAAATTGTAAATTAAAAATTTATTATTTACATAGATTTAATTAATGTTTAACCAACTTCGTCAAAAGAGAAAGAAACGCATATTCACAGTAGCTAAAATAAATGATATAGACATCATAGACAGAAATAGAAATAGACGAAATCTAGTCCCTACCATATTATTACTATCCAAACGCATCCTCTCAATAGCTAAAGTAAAGGACAAAGACAGAAATAGAAATAGACGAAATCAAGTCCCTAACATATTATTATTTTCCAAACGAATCGAACTAGAATTCGATAACTGTATTTCTTTATTAAGCGTTATTTATTGGAGTGAGTTCACGTCCAATATGGCGTCGCCTTGATTTCGATTTAAAATTGAATTTGCGTCGCGACGTGTCTCTTTCAATAATTGACGCTCGTGTTATCAAGAATCGTTTTATTTTTGAGATTTGAATGCAACAGAAGTAACAAGGTCAACAACCTGGCGAGGTGCAATTGATTCCGACGGATTGGAGATTCAATGGTTCTGATTATGACGCCAAGGTTACTTATAGTCTAGTGGCATCTATGTTCGTCCTAAGTTTGACCGGGTTCGTTTTCAGATTTATTGATGAACTATTTTTTGGAGAAATGAAACAAAAATATTTCTACATATTATTTTGCGGAAATGTTATGCGCACATGGAATGTGTGTTAAAATGTATAATTCAAAATATGAACTCGTAACTGAAACAGGAGATGCAATTTCTTAGCTATTTTTTTATTTATTTATCTTAGTTTTTATAGCTAGTCTATTGTTGAATTCTGAAAATAATTAGTTCCACATTTTATCGACCACTGCTGGTGACAAGAGGGTTGGTTCATATCTCGCGTAGAAAATTGCGATCACTATTTAGCACAGGAGTGCGGCTAGGATTCTTGATACCATGTGGTATGGGTTTGCACTCCCTTTAGATTGTTTAGTTTAGACTTTTATTATAATTAGTTTAAGATTTTCATTAAAATTGTCATTCATATTTTGAATGTATGTATGTAAAAATATTAAGCAATGTTAACAATATATGAAAGCCAACGTACATTTCTCTTCCACTTCGACGTTAACATTGTTAGTATAATTAGGTGAAAGTGATACTACAAAGTACCTTCGGACGTACTACGGTGTGGCCGTCATCGCAAGGCATGCGGATATTGAGAGGCGTGTTGTAAATAAATGAGTTAACGATGTGCTTGCGTTCTCTACAAACAGATGACGGGTTATTTATTTATTTATGTTGTAAAAGTAATGGGTGTGCAGGCAACCTCATCTTTGCAGCCCGTAGACATCTACGTGCAACCTCAAACAGTACTAAAGTCCTGTTCGACGTCGTGCACATTACTATTGAACACTGAGATGGTCGCGTTGTATGTCACAACCGCTCCTTTCTAACCGAAACCCAAGATCTGCTTTACGTCGGATTATGCGGACGGCGGTAGTACCAGTCGAACTGATGTTCCACCTTGCCACTTCTACTATTACTATTGGATTTTTTACCCTGTTTTTTCCAGATTAAACTACACATATCTTCTATAGTTCCAAGTTATCTATGTGCACAAAAGCAAATAAATTTGATTTTGTAAAGAATTGTAATAAAATCTGTTGGAGGGCCGGTCCATATCTGCGATCCCTATTCAGCGCGGTAATGCGGTCTACGTTCTTGGCATAATTCTTCATGAGCCCGGGCTACTTTAAAATTGTTTGTGTTATGTTTTTATTATAATTAGTTTTGGAATACTTTTCCATATCATCAAGGCTACTTTACAAAACTTTAAAAAAAAGTTAAGGTAAGTAATAATTAATTACTTACACGTATATCTTTGAAAATTCAAAGAATTCGTTCGCCAGAATTATCGTATGAAAAAACGTAATCTTTCAATTAGATTATAATTAATATACTTACTTACCTTTATAATACCTTTTTGACTAACTAATCACAAGCCTCGGTGGCGCAGTAGGCAGCGCGTAAGTCTCATAATCTTAAGGTCGTGAGTTCGATCCTCACCCGGGGCATTTTTTTTTCCATTTAATAAAGAAGGCATAAAAAACTGTCTACTGCTATTGACTACTAATACTAAGTGGTGACTGTTATCACTATCTGTAATCTACTTCATAGATAACATAAGCCTAGCCCAGGGCTCGGCAAGCTGCGGCTCGCGATCCGCATGGGTCTCTTTAAATGAAAATATGGGCTCTCCAGTTTAATACACAAAATATTTTATTGCTAAAACCCTTGAAATGTATTCAAAGATATAACTTTCTATTTTATATTCTCTATGTATATCAACTGTTTTACCTGCCAGTAAAAATCGTGTCGAAATCGGAACTTAAAGACAAACATAAAATCATTTAAATATATTTTCAGTGGCTCCTTAAAATATGTGAAAATTTTCTTATTGCAACTTTTGGCTCTTTGGTCTTAAAAAGTTGCCGACCCCTGGGCTAGCCTTAAATCGATCATAACAGTGTTATTACTCCTGACAACGATGATTGTTTCTTCATATGTAAGTGAACCGGCAAACATTTCTGCCGAAACGCAACTATTGCCTCACGCTACAAGTAGCTTTACTAGACCCTTTAACTTTAAAATAAAATTTACTTTATAAGATAAAAATACATATTTACAGGATAACAACTTGTATCGCTAATTCGACCAGGAAACTGGTGCTAGCTTCCAATCTATGATTTACCGTGAGGTAATTCTTATATCTCAATAGGACAAAGGGGTACCGACTACACTAATAAACAGCGCGGCCATATCAGTGTTATGAAGTATTGAGATATCTGTTCCGCCTATTATGTACTGAGTTGTAAAATTTGTAAATGTTTGTCTTCTATTTCATGGTACGCAATAAAGTATATTCTATTCTATTCTATGCATGACAGATGGGATTTCAGTCCAGTTTAAGGTTGTTTATGGATGTCTATGGGCTACAGCGAACTGTTAATATAAGATCATCAGACGGATATTCTTTTCAACAAGAAATCAACTCCAGCGCACAAATATCATATTAATTATTGTAAGTATATTCACAACAAATTGAGAATTGAGAATAATACATAAAATTAACACGAACTGTACATGCGAATGCAGTCCCATTTGAAGGTTATTCATACTCTCGTTTCACACGATATGATTCATTAATAAAGTTGTAATTTTCTCCTTCAATGCCAGCCAGCAACTAGTTGAACACCTGTCTGTCGCAACTATCAATAATTGTGACATTACGAAAGTAGGCGCGTATGTAAATGTACGGCTTCCGAACAATACCTGCACATGGCTACCCACATTTCAAATCGTGTTATCTGATTGTTTTGAATACGGCAATGACTTGAAGCTTTGAAGCATTCATAAATACATGTTACGAAAGTTCTTATAATTTGGGTGACAACGCCATCTAGCGACAAGAAGCTATAACTTAAACCCTTTTAAAATAAGTGTATAATGGCTATGGTGTATAATCATCTAGTACTAATTACCTTTGCTAAAATTATTATTAATACGTACTTAAGTATTAAAAATGTTAATTTTTCTACTACGCAAACAAAAATACACATGTATATATTTTTTGCTTTATTTTTAAGTTTTTTTATTCTTCATTTATATTCATAAATTATTTATTACGAAAAACAACTGAAATATATAATATTATATAATACATAATGCAATTCCATAAATATTATATTTATATTACTAACAACACTTGTTAAAATTTTATTTATTAAAATGTTGTAATTATTTGTGAAGATATTTTCGATAATTTAATTTTTCCTCTGACCTAAAATATTTTTGTCTTATCTATATTTTTAATTATTTCAATGTTTTGTTTCAGGCACTTGTTGCTGCTACGAATTGAGTAAGATTTTTTTTACTAAATCATGCTACAATTATTTCCCGCCCAATAAATAATTACTTATCTATAATTACATCTTTTAAATTTTATTTAATATAATCATGAATTTTATTTAATATCAAGGCTAAAATAAATACAGAATTTAATGTGAAGCAGGCTCTTGTTTTTCTGACAGTCAATTTCAACCACAGCCATTGTAATAATTATTTAGATTTTGTCGTTTTAACCACAGACTACAATTTTAACTCCTTTTATATTTGATGACAAACTGCTTTACGTAGCGGTTACTGGACGAAGCTTGACAGGTGATAGACCTATAGCTTGACCGGGGAGGAACCATCGCCGCCCTCATAATCGGTTAAGCAACTCTTGTGTTCGGTCATACGGGTGCTTTCCCGATACATCGTTACACTTTAATTCATATAGCGGTGTTACGTGAAAATATCAATATTAGCCACGCGACCTCCATTCCGGGTGGTATTTGACTCCCTCGAGCAAACCCGGGTAAAGAGGGTATCCTCGAGACCCGAATAATTCCTACCGTCTCCTCCCTCGCTGAGCTGAGTCTCGCTGGGTATGAGTAGACTGGGTGTAGGACGGCCCCTGTTTCGTTCGTTCTTTCGTGCGGTTAAATAAATTTTCATCGATCATTGAATAAAATTAGGGAAACGAAGTAAAAAGCTCCTTTTGTGTCCAAAATTGGCAACTCATTTATTAATATGTTATGTCAAAAATAATACATAAATTTGATGTAAAAATATATAAAAAATATTACAATGTGCAGTTCTGCACGATCATTCAAAAGCAAATAATCACTTGCAATGACTACTTGACAGTACCTTATTATTCTCACTTATGCGCTTGACAGTAACGAAACTAATTTACATTTCGTTGCAAAATACATGCATATCAATCAATGAAGTTAAAAATAAATACATGGTCTCTATAGAATACGAACCCAAGACAATCTTATTTGGCCTTCCAGCGACCTTACACGTTACATAATTTAACATTGTTTGATTTAACTACAAACTTACGCAAAGCTCATAAACAAATTGTTACGCAAATCTAGTATTTATTCCAAGGCGGTAGAGGCTACATGTTGGGTAATTACGCGCAAGAATATGTTTGTATACTATACACGTAAATTGCTAAATCTACGTCCGTTTAGATTGGGCAGATAACTGTTTGCGGATTCAAATTACTTGTGTTGTAATAAGCTGATATTGAGACGAGTTAAACAATAAAATTGTTATTAACTTGTTAATTTTAAACTTACCAGTATCAAGAAGTATGAGTTCGCTTGTTTAGATATTAATCGATCACGAATCATTAAGCGATGCCAAGCGTGGTCAAACGTTGGATGGGTTACCGTTAGTGACTAAATCTGAACGACACGTTCTTCAGAACACAGAGCATAGGTAGCTTTATGTGAAATTGAACATACAACCACACCTTTTCGCAAAGATTTGCTTCAAGTTAGATACCTCCCCGCAGTTAGCCTAATCAAATTAGTACATATAGTTAATGATTTAGAACCTAAGAACTTAAATTGCTATCAATTAAATTAAAAGAAAATCCTATTAATTAATCTTTGGCAACACCTATCATGCAGCTGGTCTTGGCATCTGAATAATGTGTCGTCCTAATTATTTTTATTTTTTAACTGGTCACATAATAATTTCTTTTCTTTTTTTATAGTTTTATTATCTCATTCCTATTTGTTTCTATGTATTTCTATTCTTTTTTTGTATTTGTTACCATGTTGACGATTTTTACAATGATTAATAAATAAAGTTTTTTTTCTATTCTATTCTTTTGTATTCTAATTAAATTTAATTAAAAAGACCTACAGTAGCCATATCATTATCTGTATAACAATTTTGATGACATACTCTGTGCGTGACTGCAAACGCGCGTCGAATGCATTATTCCCGCCATTACGTGACTGTAATTTTGAATTTATTATCTGTACTATTATAATCAAAGATGATGTATGATTAAATTATGATAAATTCTTTTTTATCTATTATCCTGTTTTCACATACCTTTCTTGTATAATTTAGATAGCCGCTTCTTAAACCGAAAGAAAAAATATCCGTTCAGCTACGAGCATATTTCTTCCATTTTATATTGGGTTTTATGATTTTAAGATTAGTTCTACTGGGGTGGTACTAACGCCGGTCAGATAATCCGCTGTAAGGCTACTCTTATGTTTCGGTTCGAGAGATGCGATTGCCGGCTACACTTAGAAACGAGGCGACCATCTTAGTATTCATAAGTCTTGATGTTTCTATATACGACTTCAGATAGAACTTCAGTTCTGTCTGAAGTTGTATTGATGCTGATGGCCTAATGTAAGTCTTCTCACATAGAATAAGTAAATAATCAATCGTACTTCTATGCTACGCATAAGCCTATTATGAAGGAAAAAGTTAGATGGATTTATCAGTAGATAATCAGTATATGTGGTAACTATAGTAAAGTGCTTTAAAATTAGGGGTCAAGTACAGTCTCCGTTATGTATTTTTTTATTTTAGAAAATTAGCAAACGAGCGTGTAGGCCATCTGTCGTTAAATGGTTTGAGTCATCCATGGACATAGTCCCATCTCAAACGGCACTGGATTTCCTCCCTGAAGTTTTGCATAGATTCGTCGCTACTCTTAATGACTGAGATAGTAGCCTTGCTTGTATAAGTACCCGACAATCGCACAACTGGAACAAGATCTATTTTATGGCGGGTAAGAGGGCGGTGATGCTACCTTCCCGGTCAAACTGATATCCTACCACCCTGCAAAATTTACAAAGTGTAATTTACAAAGGCAGTTAACTTGTGAAATCGTCACTCAAGTGACTAGTTAGTGATTATTCATCACAGTCACACGCTGGCCGACCTTGGCGGCAGCGTGGGCCGCATCTCATTGTAACGCCCACCTCCATGCATGTCGCAGGCACAGGGATGTTCTTAGTACTGGGGTGTCAATAGATCATTGAAGAAGCGCCCTACGCTTTTTTTTACATCGCAATATAATTTTTTTTTTATTTATACTTTTTTATTGGATTTTTTATAAAATCATGTTTTTTTTATTTCTTTTTCATTTTTTTCATATTATTGCATTGTCATCCGTCCTTGATACGTGTGCAAAGTTTCAAATTAATCAGACTTCT
>DWON01007125.1:0-13222 GCA_018251015.1 Phocides pigmalion okeechobee
CAAATTATGTTATATTTTCTTTATTATTATTGTAAATTAATTAGTGTCTATCACATGCATTAACCATGACCAAATTACCAATAATTTCTGGTTTTGTCTGTGTGCTTAATACAAGATAATAAAGGTTCCACAATAATATATTGTTATTTTTTTAAGAAATATTAAGTTTAATAATGTGAAACGTTTTAGACCAATTGTAGCTCGAGAATATGACCAACTTTTGATGGATATATGAAATATTTTTATATTATATGTATAGCAAGGTATATTCTTTGAATAATATTATAAAAAATACAATACAATAAAGTAAATATATTATTATGATTTTCCCATAATAAGTCTGTTGGATGATTTGTCAAAATATGGTCACATTTTTATATTATCCAAAAATCATTTGATGAAAAATATTTTGTTCATAAAATTTAATTCAGTTGCATGCATAAAATAAGGAACTTACCTATATAGTTATTCTGGAAAAGTGCATGGTTTATTCTGGAAGTGTGGCCAATAGTACCAGTTTAAAGAGCTCTAACACACCTGTATTCAAAACGAAATCTAAGACAATTAAAATAGTCATAGTTTTATGAACAGATAACTAGAAAAACATTAATACGTTATTTATTTATTATTTGTCCCCGTTTTTCCTATTGGGTTATCAATATTAAGTAGGAGTTATCCATAAGTTACATGTTTTAAAATAGTCTGGACGAATGGAATTGGGGGAGTGTATAATATATAGCACAGTATAAGGCAAAGACATATATAATAGGAATGATTTAGTAGTGCCAGAAAGTCCCCACCATCAGCATAGGCAAATATGTGAAGTTTGGGAAAAACCTAATAGATCTTTGTATATTTTGTACGACAAATAAAAAAAAACAACTTAAACTCAAAAATCCGAAGCCTTAAGTTTTAAAGGTATTATTTATGACTTCAAAACTTTTTATAAACATATTAGCACACATAAAAATCCGGTAATAATGTTTGGCGCCAATTATACCTAAACCGTGGTATCACAGTGATCAAACAAAACGATAGAAGAGATTGAATATTGTGTATAAAAATTATGTTTCAAAACTTATGTATGACACCTGGTAATATTTGAAACCCAATATTTTTCCTACAATTATTTTCTGGTCATAACTACGCTGGCGTGACGGTTGTTTTAGTTATATCGTGTTTTTCTAGTTATTACTGTTTTCACCTCTTGCCTTAGATATGTTTTGAGATGTTCCAAAATATCTTGAGCTCTCTAAGCTGTTTCTTGGATAAAGAAGCAAATCTGGCACAAAATTGCAAGATAGGCTTCCAATAAAGTCTTTGTCTGGTATAGAATATTCATATACATTGAGGACTAAGTTGGGCCAATTGCTCGAGTACGCAAGCAATACATTCCAACTTAACCCTTAGGATAGTCATATCATGTCCCCGCCAAACTTTATGACCGTTGCGAATGTTACAATGTCTCGATAAAAATGTAATTCGAAATGGCTCTTTTAATATTTGTATCTCGCTCATACATTGTAGAGAACGAGCGAGATGCGAACAGAATTGCCGCCATTTTGGATTACATTTTTTATTGAATCAAATTATAAGTCTACCATAATCCGTTTCAACATACGTCGTTGGCACCCATAAAAATGCCCAAAAAAATGACCAAACGCACTTGTATGTGAACGCTCAAAAAGTTTGGCGTGGACTGTATGTCAGAATTGACCAAGCGTGGGAACAATTTACATGAAATTCGCTTTGGATTTACTGCATTCCACATATGATTGGAAATAAGACCTGTTATAGATCTCATAGTCTTATTTTTCAACAATTTGTCTCATACATACTTTTTGTAGTTTAAGTCAATTTGATGAATGCTGTAATTATATGTAATGTGTTTATAACAATTGCTCCTTTGTTACAAACATTATGCAATGATTATTGTTATGTATATTCTATACCAGCCGACTAAGCCCACAGACACTTCCAGAATGTGTGTGATTTAACAGCAGCCATTGATTTTTCAACTATTTTGAATAATCAGTGGCTTATATATTCTCATATATAAAGCTATAATATCTCGAAAAACAGAATACAGACATGATGTGAATGAAAATAATTACAGAAAACAAATACATTAATAAATTGGACCATGCACACGATAATGCACAATGAGTAAATTATGACAAAATGACAAATATAACTAATGTAAATATATTTTCAAGTTAACACATATAGTTGTTTGAAATCTGATAATGTAAAGCTCAAAAATACAATTGATGTAAGATTTAATTTAAATAATTCTATTTCAGATGGTCTTTGTATTTGCCGAAAATTAAGTATGTATAATATTCTGGTAAAATCATGATTACATTATCAGATTATATCTAGGATGCATGAAATGTTTGTATAATACTAAACTAAAAATAATAGTTTACTAGAAATGTTGTATTTTTCAAATTCAATTTGCCTTGGAAATCTGGTAAACCTTTACATATCAATAATCGTAAAAATATAGAACTAATGGACCATTTGGACTTTGTGTGTGATGCGAAAAATGTATTCTGATCCTCATGAAAAAAAGAAAAGTGTAGTGAGATATGAAAAAAATTAACAATTCATGGTATGGTCTTAAGTAATTAAATATAATAAATACTACAAGCATGATTAAAATATTCGTATCATTACCATAATAGAGATCTATTTTGAAATTTTATGTTTGTTGTACCTTTTAATTCTTTATTTGTATAGGTGTTTTTTCAGCAAAAACAAATGCAACCTCAAACTATATTTAAATACTAAAATGCTGTATTTATACAGAAGATATGTAAAAAAACTCATTAAGAGCCTTTTTTTAATTGTTTCCTTGTGCGTGTGTTTGAGAATGTTAACAAGCCTTAAACATCTCCCTCGGGAATAAAATTGCAGGTAGTAACTAGTAAAGAATAATACTAGTCTTGAGCATTACACAGTACTGTATAAATGAGCCTTGGCAAAATTACTTTATCAGAATGTTGATAATTTATACTCAACTAAAAACAATGAAGAAAACATATCATTGAGTAAAAGTGTCAGTAGAAGTTTTCTTTATGTGAGAAGAAAAGCAAACGAGCGTGCAGTCCATCTGAAGTGGTGGCTGCAGTCCTTGAACATACAACCTCAAACAGGACCACAGTCCTATTAAATATCATATATAGACACATTGACGTCGACTAACTCCAAAGTGTGGCCAGAAACTGCAGTTTTTCAAGACAAGAATTCCAAGCAAAACACAAGAATTGCTTAACAAAGGATTATAAAAGAGTTGGTGGTACCTCCTAGTTAAACTACAGGTCTACCTATTGTTGGAAAAAGAATAAAAAACGAAGTAAAGTGTGTCAATATCTATCAAAAAATTATTTTCGTATAATATTGAAGTACCATCTATAATTAAGTTTATATAGAACAGACTCCAACCTGAATTTGATCAGTCTTTTGTGTTTACAAAATCTATATAACATTATGGATTGAGATAGCAACCTTTAACTTAATTTTTGTGTTATCTGATGCTAAAATACAACATCATATGTAACAATCATTTCTGTCTATAATATGTTAATGGTAATACTTGTTGATATTACCAATAAGATGTCCCTTGTGCCCTTTAGTTTGCCGTAATATTTGATGGTAATTATAAAACCTCATACTTTTTGCCTCATACTACAAACCTCGTGTGATCAGGCCCCACGGCCTTATAAACATAATCAGCATTAATCTTGTTCACTTGCAAGAATTGATGCAATTTGGACTTGGCATTTTCCATCGTCCAGTTGCCATGTAAACTCGCATTTACATCCAAATCTTCAGCATCCTCAACATTCTTCTGTTGCTGCATCCTATCAATGTATGTGTAGTTTCTATCCTGGCCACCATAGGCTTGGTAAGCCTGGCCAAAAGATTCTGGTCCAGCTCCATCCTAAAAATATTTAAAAATTTATAATTATAATGAACGGACTTAAAAACTATTCAATTTTAAATGAGTTCTTACTACTGCTTGCAAGCGAAAGGAATATTCAAGGGTAGCAATACATTATTGATACCCACAGATAAACCTTCGGTCCTATTGTGTAAAAGTGGATGTACATCTGCAGCGGTGAATATTTAATATGAGGTGGTCTGCAATACCTTCTTTACACAAACAATATCCATATGCAAAACAAGACGCTTTTTTTATTAATAAGAAGAAAGATATTGCAATTTACTGAGAAATTGTTTAAAGTGCCTAACCTAAGTTATGCGTAAGTTAAAAATACATATACTCACTTGAAACACTGGTCTTTGCTGCTGTGGTTCTTCATTATTTCCTGATTCTTTATTAGAAGATTCTACTGCGTCAGCTTTCACTTGGACATCTTCAGGTACATCACTGGCAGCTACTTCACCAGATCTCACGAGAAAGTTTATGAAGTCCCGTGAAGCGTTCTTCTGAGCTTCCTTCTTAGTGACAGAGTTGCCGGCACCCACGTATGTATAACCATCCACACGAACCTCGCAGAGGAACCTTTGGCGATGTTTCGGACCTAAACAGATATTTTGTAAAAAATAATAAGCGATAGGTAGTCAAACGGACACCGAGACGGAGGCCAACTGCACTTAAAGTTGAGACGCACATCACCATATTGCACATCTATTTAGGACCTCAGGACTTCAGTCTTATTTGAGGTGGAACATGTATGTCCAAGGAATGCAACAACATCATGTCCGGTGGCGTGCCATTCCATTTACTAATTGAAACACCGTATATACAATACGAAAATAAAGTTAATATTTAGAGGTTATACTCGAACTGTATTGATGTATTGCGTAAAGAAAAAACATGCATCTGAATAGATATTAAGACAACCAAGTTACAAAATATATATTTGTAAATGTAATTAAAATAACGATAACATAATTACCTGTCGCACGGATATCAAATTGCGGTGTTAAGGTTACGGCTTTTTTAGCGCACCAGGAATATAAGAAGGATTTTACATCCATTACGGTTTAGTGTGCCGCGGATCCAGATATTCTTAATTCAGTTAGTATTTTGGCAATTAATTATACGTCTGCAAAAATTCACAAAAAAGAAATATTTAGCGGCAATAAACCACAATTGCTCCACGCTCTACAGTCGACAATTGTCCAGAAGCAGAACTAAATACTAATAGATACTAATCAATAAATAATGTTAGTTTTAACCTAATGACAAAAACAATTTCATGAGAAATCAATAATTTCTCATGAAAACAGGAAAACTAAAATTGATCAAATTGAAACGAAAACAGTGTTGCTACTTGCCACACTATTTTTTTGTGATTATGGTTTACGAAATATAGATTACGCACTATTCCTACACGTACAAAATGCAAGCGTATGGTTAAAGGAAGGAAAATTATTTCGATTCAGTTCATAAAAATAATATGTAGGTAGAAGTATTTTTTTATTTATGAATTTCATTTTATCTAGATTTTAAAAATAATACTTTAGAAAAATATCTAATACCTAATTTAATGAGAACTAATTACTTAAAATTGCCAACTGTGATTAACTAGATACTTAGTTTGCTCAACTTGGCTCCCACGGAATATTCATTTCCTTTTGTGATTGACCAGCTTTTTCATTTAGTTACGATTACCACTAAAGGCTGGATTTTAGTCTAAATTATATATAAGTCGTATCCGGACAATGGTATGGACACAAAACGAAACGCAAGCGCAAGCGCCATCTTTCAGCCTAACAATCATCCGTCAGTGTCATATGTCAGTGCGTTTTTCCCGCGCTTTGACGGAGTCGTGACGTTACCAACGTGCAGACTCTTCGCCATTATTATGATTAATATTTCGAGCTTCGCTGAGTGAGGTGTCGTCACGGAACTGTCCCACGTTTCGCTGAGTGTCAAATTAAATAAAGTTAATTGTGTACTGTGTGCATTATATTAAAACAAGAAAAGTAACTATCGTCTTTCCATTGCACGATTACCCTCGTCTGCCTACATGATGTTGGATGGCTCTGAACTTAATCTTGACTTGCCGCCGATATATATATCTATCTAGCATAAGCAGTTGATTATTATAATTAATAATTGGACATTATAAATATTTTATACTTTATCATGAGTAAAAACAGGCAAATGATTACGAGTGTTGCAGTAAGGTTTCATGTAGAGGAGAAATAGAGACATCCAGGTCTCTACTTCTCCTGGGCTCTTGGAGCTGGCCTATCCTCTGGCCTTCTAGCTAGAGAGCTAGAAGGATTTATATATATAATGTTTGATAAATAATACATCAAGATTGAGTAAAATATTCTTAATATAAGATATACAGGAAATAATTCCACAAGAGCGCTTCAGACTTGTTGAGTTTGTGCCAAGAGCAATTTCAACTGTCAGCTTGATGAAAATATTTTTTATTCAACGTGTTAAGCGATGTGATAAAATTGTATATGAATCATTGAGATTGAGAAGCAGTGACCTTTTAACGTCCGCAAAAACCATTAATCTGGCACTCAGCTGTTTGTAACGACTAGTGGTATTGGATAAGTGTAGAATATTTAATTATCGATGATTATGCTGTCTGTCCATCCATAAGCCTTTTAAGGTGCATCGCTGAACATAGAACCGCTAGATGACACCGTTGGAATGACAACATCGTCATCATTATGACCATCAACGCATCATTGTTCTATTGGCAAGGACAAGTCTGTTTCTATAATGACAACGATTAGGTAGTGGTCCACTGCCAAGAACCGATCTACTTTCATAAAGGTTTAGGCCATAATCCGTCACACTACTTAAATGAGCATGAGTAGCCATTGCATCCTTTTGAGAATGTTATGAGAAACTCATAGAGACGTAGATTTTTCATAAAGTTTTTAATTAGCCTAAAATCAATTAATTATCAAATTCTCATATGCATATGACTTTGACAAATTAGAGGTGGGTGCCTTGATTCGACCTTTGTACTCCCTGTGGAGAGGGGTCGGTAAGCGCCGTTAACTTTTCATTTTTCATGCATCAAAAAAACACAACTGTAGCCAATATTTTTTAGTAGATACTATCGTCACGATTCTCACTATTTCATATTAAATACTATTGCTTATTAACCAATTGGTTGTTATAAAATGAATATATCAAATTAATGGAAATTTTTAAGACTTTCTATAAGTAAATTAATTAACTTACCTCTCTTTAATTCAACCCTTTTCTAGTTCCAATCCCCTACATATTTTTATATTAAAATAGTAGAAAATAAACATGTAGATCTTCTGATGGTCGCTGCAACCCGTGCATGTCCATATATAGTCTCAAACAGAATTTACATCTCATTTGAGGTTGTATGTATGATGTTAGCCATAATACCCATATACGTAAAAAAGTCAAACTGAAGTATTATATTATAAGAAGTTAAAATTATTTATGGTTAAGATTTTTTATTTCCCAAAAAAAAAAATACAACCGCTTACTGAGAAATTGGATTTTAACAATAATTCTCGTATTGTATTTTGTGAGCAAAAGAGTGGGTAGGCGGATTTTCAAATAAGACCGCCTATTTATGAAGTAATAACAAATAAATGTACTAAGTATTAAATGTACTAAGTTGTCATATGGTTTAAGGCTACAAACTGGAGCGTGGCTAGATCGTAAGTACTTCCGAGCGACCGTTCTGTAACTTGGTTAAGAGCCAAATCGTTATTAATAGCTCTTAAACTTATAGCTCTGTTTACTCGCCAGATTAGCGGTACGCAATTAAGATTAGGCGGCTATAATTTTCCGGTAAATAATAGAAATATAGTCCGTTGCTGCTCCATTGGACGAGCAAACATTTAATTAACAAAGTTGGCTTATTTTGGCTAAAGATAAAACAGACTCAAATATTATCTACAAGCTACATTTACTACTTTTTCTAATTGATACACTTGAAAGCTATATTATCCACATTTTTTGAAAGGTGGGAGAACTATAGTTCGACCTGGGAAGTACCAACGCCGTTCATAATCCGCCGTAAAGCATTAATTGTGTTTCGGTTGGGGAGATGTGGTTGCCGGCTACTTTGAAGCGAGGCGAATATCTTAGTCCTCAGGAGAAGCAAAGCATCTATGTTCGAGCTCAGATAGGAATTCGGTCGTGTTTACGATTGTACATGGATGTCTTTGGGCTGCGACTACTTACCATCAGGTGGTTTGCATGCTCATTTGCTACACTTCTCACCTAAAAAAATTACATTTTTCTGTACTACTGTTGAGTATGTTTCTCTTGTACCGTTGGACAAATATGGTGGCTGGCTTAACTTAAGCTCAAGGCAATTATTTAGTTCTCAGGCGTAGACGCATCTACGTACAAGGTCACATAGGGTTTTAGTCTTATTTGAGGTTGTAATTAGACATCCATGAGCAACGACTAAGTAATATCAGATCTTCTCCTCACATTAAACAAAAATAATTGTAAACAATCCAAATTGATTCTGATGCCTGTTACGTAAAAAGAAGGTAATGAAAAATAAAAATGTTTATTACTAACGTCTACGTCGTAGCAGTACTTCGTAGCATGGCGCAGCAGATGGTAGCACTATAGCATACGAATAAAACGAAACTATATTTTTTCATTACAATGTTTATTTTATAACTGACTTTAATGTAAGACACCTAACAAAAAACAGCTTCTAAACTTAATGTTCTAAATTTGGTAATGTTCTAATATTTTCTAAGATAATTTTCTGACCTGGAGACATTTATTACAATATGATTTAGTAACTTGAAAATTAATTCACAAGCGAATGATTTTAATATATAATTATTTACAATGTTCCTTTATTTTATAATACATATATTAAATATAAAACGAGTAAAGTTGAGAGTTGTTTTTTACTCATGCTGGAGTTATCATAAAAATGTCTCCTATTATATAATTTAATAAACCTTGGTTTATAATAATTTTGTACAACATAACACAGAATAAAACCGTGACCTGTTTCAATACGTTGACCTGGAAAATAATAATTGTAAAAATGAGCGCGAAATGTTCACAAAGCTTTTAATCTTTTAATAGCCTTCAAACTCCCCACTTCAACCCATCAGGTCGCGTGTTTTTTCAGGTGGGATTAAAGCATTATGTCGCGCGTAGGAAATACAGCCAGCACTGCCTGCATTAGCTCAATCCCTCCCGGACGGCTCGCAAATAGAACTACGGGGAGTAAGATTGACTGGAATGGACATTGATCAAACCATCATTAGCCCAGCCTTTGGCCTTCTTTTGCTCCACTATAGTCCAACCCGTCCATGCCTTATGATTTCAAGGGACAAGCACTATCGTCAACAAGTTATATGTGTGTTATTCCAGCAATGAAGCTATGGAATAGAATAGAAAGGATATAATGGATTTATGTCTCTATAATGAATTCATGCAATATTTGAGGTTTAATGATCAATACACTTTGTAAATTTCAAATGGCCTAGGAATCCTAGTTAAACGTTTATTACTATATTACACAATTACTAATCTTAAAACTATTACTAGTAATAGTAAATTAATAGCATTTAAATTTCGCTTATTGCGATTTTGTTATGGTAAGTGACGCTCTATCCGTTTACTCTATATCATTGGCCTGTCGCAAACAGTGACAATGCTTTTGTCGCACCCAGGGACGTCCACGTCCGCTCCCACGTAATGCGACTACAATGCATGAAGTTTCGATTTATCTGCTAAAACTGTGAAATTATCTCTAAGAAATTTAATTAGCATCTTTGGTCCGTGAGGTCGGCGTTCCAAAAAAATTTTCAAACAAATAGTACCGAATTGATCGACGCCGTCGGTGACAAGACAAGAAGAGAGCTGGCTCATATCTCGCGCAGAGATTTTTTTATTGTGAAAAAGTAAGAAATGGGCATGCAGGCCACCTGATATTGAGTGGTCACTGCAGCCCATGGACAACCACGTCCAATCTCAAATAGAACGGAAGTTTTATTTGAGGACGAACGCGGATGCGTTCCTATTCTTGGGAACTAAGATGGTCGACTAAGATGGTCGATGGTCGATGGTGATGGTCGGTTAGGAACTAAGAACCACACCTTCCCAACTGAAACACAATACATGAAGAACATGTTGCTTTGGGCTAAAGGGAGTTCACCCGGGGCGGTGGTGCCGCCCCGGGTGAACTCCCTTTAGATTGTTTAGAATAGGATTTCATTATAATTAGTAAAAAAATCTTTAAAGTATATTCCATGTCCTTATAATCCCTCACGTTATTGTTTATTCATCGTTTGCAATGCACTACACTTTTTTTGATTAAGCTTATATTCATATTGTTTATCTCTTAGTTTACGTAATTTTCGTTTAGTCAACACTTTTAAATAGTTTTCATACAAATAAGTTTAAAATGTTGATTTATCGTTGCATAATTGGGTTTTAATTGTTTATTGATTTTTATTTTAAAGTTATGGACGTTTTCATTAACTTTGGAAAATTAGGATAAATCACTTTTTTTAAATTTTCACAAGAGAAATTCGATTTTTATAAAAAGTAAGGTTTTCAATATTAAAATATATTTACCTTTTATTTAACTTCAATTTTAATTTCTTCTTTTTATTTATATTGTATAAAACTTAATTATTTAAAATGGGTGTTTCTTAAATCATTTCTGAATTTAACTTTACGGACTCTTAAGCAAACATCACTGAATGCTTAATCGTCTGTGATGTTTCCCTGAATATTCATGCTCATAAATTTATGAATACTTGATCAATATAATTCAAAAGTAAAATATCTATAATCTACATTAACATAATGTAGAATAGAAAACGAGTACACAGTGTAGGTGGTTACTGCAGCCCATGGATATTTGTAAGCAATTTCATATAAAACAAGAGACACACTCTACAAATATTGATAGTTGATAAAATTGTAATTTGACAAGGCAGATATATCATAATTCACCGTGAAGCAACTCTTCTGTTTCGGTTTGTATGAAGGTTACTGGCTACTCTTATAAGCGAGGCGATCATCTCAGTCCTCAGGAGTAGCAACACAGCTAAGTACAGTTCAGGAAAGGGTTTCAATCCTGTTTCAAAGGAAAAGTCAAATGGCTTTCTAAGCTAATTGTTATACAACTCTTTTTGAACGTCAAAAAATCTACCAATTTTTGTTTCAAATGATGTAGATGTACATGATTTGCAGCGATTTCTTAACATCAGAGAGCCTGCACGACATTTGTCTACGGTTTTTACAAAAAATGTTATAACAATACTATGAAATTGAGCTTACTTGCTTGTATGATATTAAGGTGATATGAAACTCACTTTAATATATGACTAAACCAATGCATGATATCAATCGGGACAGAAAGCCGCAAGCAGGCAATTATAGCTTAATATATTCTCAGACGCATATTGCTTGAGGAAATCAACTGTCGTCAGTATCTACGATTAATCGAATTCTGTCACTTCCTGCTCCCGGCATTAAAATAATCATGGCCGATTAATGGCGTATTTATGAAGGGCTGCATGGTTCACTCCTTTCAAGCATATATTGAACAATCTGGAGAATAATTCGAAAGAACTATATATTTGGTATTATACTTTCAAAGGTGGGAGAACTATAGTTCGACCGGGGAGGTACCAGCGCAACGCCGCCTGCTCGTGCTCGCTGTACATCGTAGGACAAAACCGCAAGCTAATTCTATTCTTCTTGAGAATTGTCCTTCTTTCTAGAACAATACATACATATAAGAGTTCGTGATACTGCCTTGGTTTGATTAAAACTGAGGGTTTGTGAGATTAATATTCAGATTCACGTTTCACCCTTTCTCTATTCATCTGCCCGAAATAAACGTTTTGTTTGCTTAACATTTGGCTGAAATAAATGATTTTGTTTTCGTTGCTTATTAGCATTGAGCGAACGTCTAAGTGGGAGTAAACGTGCCAGCCAAACTTACATTTGAAATGCAAACAGACTTGCTTTTGTAAACCAAACAATGTGCCACGATTCCTTGAATATGCTTAAATTTAGCACATCATTGTGAATTCGTTTTGTATCACATTGTGTTATAGGTGGCAGGTATGGTTTTATTGTGGAGATGTCAACGTCGTCCTCATAAACCGGCGTAAAACAATTCTTGTGTTTCGATTGCCGGTTTCACTTTGAAACACGGTAATCATTTTTTAAAACTGGGAGAACCATAGTTCGTTCGCAGAGGTACCACTGCTGTCCTCATAATATGCCGTAAAGCATTACTTGTTTCGGTTGGAGAGGTGCGTTTGCCGGCTACACTTTGAAGCGAGATGACCATCTTAGTCCTCAGAGTGCAAACGTAGTGACGTTCGAGCTCAGATAGAACTTCAGTCATATTTGTGGCTGCAACTACTTAATATCAGGTCGTTTGTATTTTCCTTTGCTACTCTTCACGCATAAAAAGTGACAATAATCAGGAGTAGCAACGTATCTGTGCTTGACATTAGAAAGACTTTAGGCTTGTTTGATGTCGAATGTCCATGGGTTGCGGATATCATTTAAAATAAATAATACCTAAATAAAAAAATCCATACCACCTAACGTATATTCAAATATTCAATACAGCCATTGAATATTTTTGCTTTATGGAGTGTAAACGGCGATATCTCCTAATGTCTGCATCACTTTCACACACGCCAGCTTTGAGCATTGCGGTCTAAAGAACTTGTTTGACTCAAACAGAGCTAGAAAACTTTGTTGAGTAAGATAAAGATGAAAGAATGAAGACATACATATTTTAGGGAAAACTTGATTGATTGTCAAATTGAAGCGTTTTTTAAATTATTAGGTTTAAATCTCTAAATTCATTAAGAGCAGCGATTATTAGAATATGTATACATTATTTTTTTGCTGCTGTCTAAAGAGAGTGTTTGACTCCAACAGAGCTAGAAAATTGTGTTGAATAAGAACAAGAACAAGGAGGAAAAGTATGTATGTCGGGAAGAAATTGACTTACTTGAAAGAAATTATTAGAAGTTATTAGAATATAAATAGAAATTATTAGAATTAGAAATACTATTACTTACATGATTAGTATGATGATTAACGATTTTTGATTTTCAATTGCCGATATTTCGAACCAATTGCATGGCTCGTGGTCACGGCGAAACTGCGGTGGCGGGGGGAAATCTGTTGACAGCTGCTAGTGACAAATTAATCTGTCTACCTTACATCTAGTTCGTTTTTCTTTTTTGCGTTCCATATCACGAC
>DWON01007126.1:0-13222 GCA_018251015.1 Phocides pigmalion okeechobee
AAGAGTAGGAACGCATCCGCTTCCATCCTTAAATAGAACTTCTGTTCTGTTTGAGATTGGACGTGGTTGTCCATGGGCTGTAGTGACCACTTAAAATTAGGTGGCCTGCATGCCCTTTTCTTACTCTTTCACAATAAAAAAAAGTTAAATTTTTGTTGATATTACTACAAACAAGTTGTGATCCTCACAATATACATTATGATGATAGTGATAATCTTAATGATTATCAAAACAGAATGCCTGGACTTGCTAGGTCGTGGATGCTATTGACGAACATCAAGACAAATATACAAACACCCAGACCCAGAATAGAAATCTCAATTTGTCATATAGATCTCCGTCGGGCCGGGGATTGAACTCGGAATCTTTTGAGCGGTAGACTGGTTTCATGACCGCTGCGCCGTGCGAAGGTGTACTTTATACCTTAACATAATGTATTGTTACATGTACAGTTTCAAGAATAAATTGATGAAATATTTAAACTAAAAGTATGAAATTAATTTCATAATAATATTATCTAATCTTATTACGAACATTTTCGTTATAACATTTTCCTTTCAATATAAATATAAATTAACCACTTTCAAACTGTTTGAAAGTAAACACGATTATTTTTAATTTTATTACGATTATTTTTATTTAATATAATTGTTGTAAAATAAAATTATTTTACGCAGAAGTATTGTAAGTTTATTTCTTTAATTATTATTTTTCTTTTAGTCGGTAACAAAGCAACCAAAATCTATATATAAAATATAATCATTTCGTTACAATACTCACCACATGAGTGACATTACTACAATAAGATGAAAAATATTCTACATATTTTAGAAATATTGTCAGAATATTTTAATATATTATGTACTTCCATTAAGCTTTATCAAGAGCCACTCTTTTAGCTATGGTTACACCGTGGTTAATGGTTATACTATAGAACTTTCAATGATAGTGGCAATTGACTGCCGGTGTCATTGAGAATACAAAAATACCCATAAAACATTCATTGAATGAATATAACAATGTAGTGAATGAATTTTAAACGTTGTAACAAGAACTTTTAATAGCGACTCAGTCGAATAGTATTGCACAATAAAAGATTTTACTCCAAAATACAATGAAAATGGGTACTCAATTCATATCAGCTTCGCGCGTATCAAATCGTTAAGAAAGAGTACCATTCACTAAACTTCATTTTACTCCTAGAGGATAACAATAGGTTGTACAAAGTGGCAGATAACAAGGAAATGGGAATTATTCGCTTACATACAATAAAAGCTACCGAAGCGTAAGTCCGACCATTGCGGATTTTACTATGAAATATTATTATATTTTTAATTTTTTTTTTTCATTTTCCATTCGCTTGTATTTTTGTGTTGTTATCGCATTACTCTATTATTTATTAAACGAATTGGATAATATATTTTTATTTGGATGGGTATGTTTGTTCTCATTTAAATTTGATGAGAAAATAACAGCCGTAAGGAGGAAAAAACGTTGAAATGAAGCTTCAATTAGACGTTCGATATGGGTAATGGGGAAAGTTAAGCCTATTTTACAGGCATTAAGTCTATCTATGAATATATAGGTACAAATAAAAACATATTTGAAACAAATTAGCATCCCTCACGATAGATAATATGATATGTAATTTCTTTAAAATGAGTTTTTCTTTAAGTTTAAATTGAAGTTATAAAGTAACCATAATTTAAATAATATAAGTTACATAGTAAATAGAAGAAGAAAATAACAAAATTTTGTTCAAAAACCGTTACGAAGCCCTATAGTCCATTCGCACGAAGGGGCCTCGAGTATAGCTCCTCAAGCGAATATCCTTCGATAATTCTAATCACGGAAGTAGCGGTGTAACGGTTAACTTGGTAAGGTTTCGTGAAAATTTGTTGAAATAATAATGCCTTGGAACCGCTTCATGTCTAATAAGCTTATACATATTACTGGCTGTTTTCGCGGCTTCGTCAGCGTGAGTTTTAAGACAAGGAATTAATTAATGCGGCTAATTGTCTAGGCATCATGTCGCATGGACACGGACTCCCTTTAGATTATTGAGGTTAGGCTTTTATTCAAATTATATTTTAATATTATTTTACTTATTGTACCATTATAGAGGGAGTTTTATTTACCTACCTAAGTAATAACTTCTACCTCTTTTGAAGAAACTAGAAATATAGAATTAGAGGTATATAGCTATTATAAGAATAAGTAGTACATAAAAAATACAAAGAATAGATAAGAATAAAATAAATAATAAAAGTATTCCCCAAAAATATCCCATAAAATTGTCTCGCATTACAAAATCGTCCAATACTGTAAAATTACTATAAGGACAAAAAGTTCAAAATTATTGCAAGCATAATGAGCCCCTATGCTCAGCGGGGTCCAAAATTCAATCAATGGGATTTATTGCCCAGATTCGCAAAGGCCACGCTTCTTTTTGAGATTTCGATTGTTAAGGCGGGACCTTTTCTTAACAGTTTTGGGGTTCAGTGCCGTGCAGGCTGTGTAAAACCCTGTAATATTAATTTATATGGAGAATTGTGTCATAAAATCTAATTTTTGGTAAGATATGTTTAGCATTTGTAATTATTGATCTATACTAATTAATTTAAAGCAAATTATTTTAAATATATCCTTAATTAATTTAATCTATATTTTATATATATCGTTAAAAATAATACGTTGTAATGTTCTCTGTTGTCATAATGTACGTAATATGTTATTTTTATGTAAGAAGAGAAGCAAACGAGCATGCAAACCACCTGATGTTAAGCAGTCGCGGCAGGTATCATAATATGTAATACCTAAAAATATTATCATAATATAAATATTAATATCAACAACGTTCACGGAACCCGTTATTGTACTGAAAAGCTCATACTTGCCTTATTTTTTCGGCATATAACATTTTTTCGTAGATAATAAGGCCGGCGCGAGCGATGCCGACGGCTATTGTCCGTCGCACAGAAATGACAGTAAAAGTAACGCCCACTTTTTTAATTCATTGTGTCTGATACCTTAGAAGTTTTTAAAGATGATAGAATAACGATGGGCGCTGCCTTCTTTGTACATACAAAGCAATGTAAGTTCTATAAATATTTTACGCGCTAGTACTTAGTATTATTAGTATTATGACAATACGAAACATAAGTTGCTTAGCTGTGTTTTGTTTTCAACCATTTTAATTAAATTAATCTCTACAAATAATTCACGATAACAAAATTGTTATAATTAGATTAATTAGATTTTTGATTTATGTTGTTTAAATTAATAAAAATACATTTAAAAAAATATTTATAAAAATCCATTAAACACGTGATCATACTATTATAAGTTTTAGGAAGTTCAGAAAGTAAAATACAATTTTGTAAATTAGACTTTACGACAGTGTAAATAAAGTATATTTTCGATTGTAGCCAAATACTTCTGATATACGATGCGCAACGAATTTTAAGCTTTACGCCGTTTAAAATTTAACTTAATCGCCAATATCCCAGAGTTCAAATTGATTATCTTAAAAATAGATAACATCTAGTTTACTCGGAGCCAAAATTGTTAAATATCATTTCAATTTTCAAGAGGGCACTTTAAGGCTTAGAACTGTCGTGGCGAATGATTGTGTTACGGCGATCCATCAATCCATAGACATTTTGTAGGCCTCTGTTGAGCTTTTTGCCGCATTTCCTGTGGCCCGAGGCTTTGACTGATTTGCAAGGATACAATTAAATTTTTTAGAAGGCTTTTTTACATCTTTTTTAATTTTTGGTCAGTCAGTATTATGTTACGGCTATTGTTAAGCGGCAAGATTTTTTAAGATAGATATCTGAATTCGTTTTAACCGAATGCAGGTTTGGTGCGGATTTGCAGTTTTTTGGAATTTTTGGCGCAATTTTTTGTTTCGTTAATTCACTAAGATTGGTAGGTACCGAGTGACCGCGTTTTGTAAAAAAATAGCGGTTGGCATATGGGATTTCGGAAGATTTATATTATATAATTTTGTTTTTTTTGAAAAATGACCGAAATAAAGAACTATGTATAAGAAAGTATGTCCGCTCTAATATAGTACAAAAAGTTCACCATTTAAAAAATGTTTTATAATTTTTAAAAGTACGGTCTTTGGTAACACATTTTTAATATAAATATTACGTAAAATCTAAGTTAAATAGTTAATTTTAGAGCTACTTAAGAAAAATCTTGAAACGTTTCATAAAAAAACTCACATTAAAAATTGCAAAACGACATTTTGAAATCTCCGAAGACACATTATTTTGGCAATCATATCTGTCAAATTCATCCGTCCTTTTAGCGGTTGTTCAAAAATCCGCAATTTCCGGTAAAAAAGGAATGCACTGTAATTTAAAACCGCACAAAATTGCCGTTGCAACACGTGCAGATGTATTTTTCCACTTGTAACCAAGTTTTAAAAAAACAAATGGAGGTCTGAAGGTTGAGTTTTTATCTGTCGTGAAACGTTATTTTTTATCTGTGCGTTTATTGTCACGTGTTAGTGATTTGTGCTAGCTCTAATGGCCTCGTGTTGGCGCTTCCTTTCGAAGATTGCGTCAAATATTGCAGCTAGCAAGCGCCTTTTAAGTGGTTCACTCCCGGTTTTTAATTAACAGATAAAACAAATTTACAGCTTTAAAGAGAAAAAAATTGAAGCACCGAATTTATCTTTAGTTAAATTATGAAATAGCTTATTTACTTGGATAGTTACAATCGATCATTTTATATTTTAAATTTGTTTATATAGAAATGTTATATCATGTTTAAATTAAAATGGTTAATATAAAAGGATGTAATAAGTATAGATATCATTGTATGTTTTGTTATAAAGAAATACTTATAGCAGTCAAAACATGTTATTAATAAATAATAGTATAGAATTGTTAAATTATAAAATCAGCCCTGGGTATTTTAACAAAGAATAATTATAAATATTATTGTAAAAATAGTAAAACTTAGGAAATACATGAACAAGTATCTATTTCTATTGCTCATTTCAGTACCTATTTTCTACATAAAAATACGCTCATACAAAGCTCGTCTACTTACACTTTTATGTACACATTACAACCAGTCGGAAGTGAGTAATTACCTGCACGTTGTAAAAGCACTTAGCGTGTCGAAGTCAATAGACACCTTTGTTGTCAAAAATCTCGCACCTTAATGTCCTTTTTCTGTATTTGTTGGGTTGCTAGTAGAATAACTATTTTATCTGTGAAGTTATATAAATGTAAAAAATGAAAAATTGCATACTTTATTTTATTTAAAGTTACTTACATACACTGAGTAATGGCAAAGTTAGAATGTAAAATATTTTGAGCATCGGCTTTGAGCATCCTTTTGTCTAAGGTTGATCGGGAGATTGTAAGATTGTGGAAAAATCTTTTGACACTTTTTAAAAAGATGTCAAGCTCACATAAATATGACAATACATAAATTTTGATTAAGCGGTAGGAGCAAACATGTTTACAGTCCATCTGACGGTAAGTAGTCACTGACATCTATAAATATCAGTAATCAACTAATTTTAGAACAATCCTTTTGAAGAAAATGATTATCGCCTCGCTTGTATGTCTAATAACTAATCACACCTTTCTGGCCAAAACCTAGGAGTTTATTCATTTTTTTTTTCCCAAAAAAATAAATGTATGAAGTATGAAGCCATTTTTTTTTATTTACTATCTGTATTGAGTTCAGCTTTTAAGTCCCGGAAGAGCTCGTTTAAAATATTATCCTTTTGTTCCGTGGAGTTTCGAAACCAATAGAAGGGGTTTTGAGTGAGTGTGGTCACTTCAATAGAACTTGAAATTAACAACATTAACAATAGAGTGTAAATTGTTATCCTGTTTTAGTTCTCTTCAGTGCCAGTACTTTAACGATTCTGTAATATCTCGCTTAGCGGGAAGAATAAGAAGAGAATAAGTTTTAAACTCTTATTAGCAAGAATGGTTGGATGTCTAAAATCAGAGTAGATGTAATAGATAATCGTAGATTTATATAAATTGGTAATATGCGATTGTTATAAGAAATCTATATACAAATTTACAATGATGAAAATCTTAAGACTAATTATAATAAAAGCCTAACCTAAACATTGTAAAGGGAGTTCGTGCCCGTGCGGCATGGTTCGGAGAATACTAGCTGCATTTATAGATTTAATTTAAATAACCTGTGATTTGATTACTTAAGTATTTAAGTTTCTTGATTCTTTTATTTCTTTTTACCTATGATATCGAGTTATGACAAAGTTATACATCAGATTCATCAATTTATTTTCCAATCTGGGTTATTATCTAGTGGTAACTTAAACCTATGATTACAAAGTTTCGGCTTCAAATCTAGAATACAAAGTACGTTGTAATTTCATTTTTTTACTGTTTCTGAATGCCGGCGTTAAGTACATAAGTCAAAAAAGACTTGTAATTTCTTGGAAGGTAATTATATATTTCTTATGACGTGTTCTATATTTAGCTGGAGATGCATCAACGCGTGCGGATAAATCATTAGTGTGAAAAAATAAAATTACCTACACGTCCAGGTAATAATAGATAGTGAGCTATAATTATGTCGGCCCGTCTAGAAAAATCAAACACCTCAAAGTTGTCAAGGCAAAGTAATTTTACCTTTATACTCGTATCGTATGTATAATACATTATGATTTCGCAAAGTTTAGCTACGTAGATGTTGAAAATACCTTCGTAATGTACCGTATAGCTGTTGTTTAAACTAAATCTCGCTACGTTCATCAGAGACACTAGAATCTTTAGGCATTCGGTTTAACGCGATCTAGTCTCCCAAGAAATCGGGGTCTCTGAGAGGATTTCTTGAAAATGTAAGACAATAATATTGCTAGAACTTATGATCGTACACTTTGTGATATTTAAGTAGTAAACGAGCAAGCAATCCACTCTTTGGTAAGTAGTTACTACAGCTCATGGACATCTGTAATGAATCACAAAAGTCCAATTTTAAGTTGGCCACAGACGCGTCGCCTAGCGCCGAGGAACAAGTGGATGTTTCTTATGTGTATTTCTCTTTATAACATCCTTTAAACTATATTTGCCGTGCCAAGCATTCAACTGTTTTAATTAGATTTAAGTAATTAAATTGATTCTTTTATTCTACAAGGTTTTATAACAGGAATGCGGCAATGTCATGTCTTGAATATGTGAGTACAAATATGATGTTAAATACAAATATTAGAATAAATAATGACCATAGCGTATTGAGTTAACAAATTATATTAAAACCTGACGGACCGATGGTTTTAAGTACATTATTACTGCATCTGGTTCCTTTGTGAAAATTCACGCCATCTCAAACTTTTGGGGACGAAATTAACATCTTACTTTTTGTGTGTTTCTTTTTTCAAGAGGCCTTCAATCGTGAAGGACTCATTCGCACCCTCAAAAACCATTTCCGTTGTAGCCATCTAAAGAAACTGTTAATCGTGGCACTTTTAGATCGCCTCTTGTTGACAAAATATCGAAGCGTGAACTCTTTTGCTCTTCACAAAAGTAATATTGCCGCTAAAAACTCGGTGGTTACACAAAAATAGGACTTAACTCAAGGGAGTAACGTGAACAAGATGTTTGAATGGTGTTTGTAAGAAAATCGCGTTAGTATAGTTTACCAACAACATAATCGGAATTTCACGCGAGAATTGTTTGTTTCACGGGCCCGTTGTTTTGCACAAATGGAGTTGTGAATTTTATCAAGACAAGCGGCGGGCTCCGTTGATTTTCACAGGCTCTGAGATTCAACTGAAGATGCGCGTTCGGATTAATGAAACCGCTCTTAGTTAAGCTTGCATTTGTGTAGGTAAGGTAGCGTATTAAATAGGCTACATAAAGATACTGTAAATGTAAGGTTAGTATAAAAGTATAATTATCCCATTATTTGTTTTTTTTTTATTTGAATTTAAAAAAGTACATAATTTCTGCTGATGTTAATTTGAAGTACATATTTACTTAAATACGTAAATGGTTTTAATCAAGACAGCAGTGTTAGTTCCAGGTTCATATCTCAAGTATTTTACTCTTTATATTTTTAAAATTGTTTATACTTATTCTGGAAAAAGAACCATAGACAACGTTTGAGCAGCGATGAGTTGATAAATTTATACAAAATCTTCGATTTGAACAACAAGTGCTATATTGTTTATGTTAAAAATACTACTCCTTTAATCTAAACTTTGTTATTTCTGAGGACTTTTGTGGAACGACTTAACATTTGTATGTCTGTTAGGCCCTTTTAACTGAAATAAAATAGCAATTACAACTGCTGTTGTAATATAAACTAAATATAGGGTGATACAAAAGTTTCTACTACTTACAAAATTATTTATAAATTTTAAGTATGAACTACTTTGCTGACGCTACTAGCAATCTTTACAAATAAGTTAAGTAGCTCACAAGGCATTTGACAAACGCAATCAAAGGTGCCGACGCGTGGAGGCGGCGGCTCACAAACACACTATTACGGCACACATGGATTCTAGTTGCTAGCTTCTTGTAACGCACGTGTAAATAAATTTTATAAACTTTACCTACAGATATATCTAATGCTGGCTTTATATGGTCATGTTGTTGTCATGAAGTAAGATAAGGAAATAAACAAGTATATGTATCATCTCTACATTTTATAAAACAAAGACTACGTTACGTCTGTCTGTCTTCGTGATAAACTCAAAAAGTAATAGACGGATTTTCTCATTTTCAAAAATAGGTAGAGTGAATCTTGAGGAAGGTTTCGGTGCATAATAAGTATGTTTTTTAATTGGACGAGAAATTAAATAGTTAAATTCAATATAGTAAGTTAGTCATCGTTCGAAATAGATATTTCTAATTGTTAGTTTTTGCAACTAGGTTATGACTGTTTGCATGTGTGAAAAAAAAGTAAGTAAATATAGACTAATATATACCTGAGCGAAGCTGGGCTGGGTCGCTAGTAATAGATAAACTAAATAACGCTTATTACATGATAGCTCAACACTAGGATACATTATTTTGTGCGACCCATACTAATTTATTTGATATACATTTGATAAACACCTAAGACCTAGAACAAAAATCTAAATTCAAATTTAGACTTTATAATGCCAGACTATTCGGAAAACGCACCACAATCCCTTTATTTATCACAGCGGCCATGCTGGTTATAAACGTTTCTAGTATCCACTTAATCGATATCATATTATTTACAAATGATAAGTAATGTTGTTTAATTCATTTATTCACAACTAAACACGCAATTACATACTTTCTGTACTTACAGCACCATCTTAGGAGATGCATATGGAGATACGACGAAGAATAACAGGACATAAAATACTAATCTAAACTTATCATTAAATATTTGTATGGCCGGAAATCTAACATAGCACGTTTTATTAAGTATTCTTTTACCCAATACTGCTAGTGTAATTATGTAACAGTGTATTTAATATTTTGTATGATATATGTGTACATAAAAAATGGAGTACATTGTATTTGTATGAGTTTATTTGTGTGTCAGAAGTCGTGTAATTTATGCAAAGTATAATTTTCACGAACTTTCGTATCGATATTTGATAAAAAATTCGTGAAAAACTACACGTTTTTCACGTGTTTAATTGTTAATTTTTCAAACGCTACTCTGTAATGTATAGACGGATTTATGATAACCATATGGAAAGTACTGAAACCTTTGTATGTATTGTTAGAAAACTTTATACATATTCTAAGAAATAGTTATTTTCCAGTGACATCTCATAAAATTAATAACTAGCAGCTGTGACGGAAGGTAAGTCAACATCAATGTAACGCGTCTCGATCCGTGAAATCTGTCGCAAAATCGAAAAGCCGTTGCGGATCTATGAATGCAGAACTTGGCTAAATCAAAGAGCATGTGTTTGTAATACTGACACCCGTTTAGCGTATCTAATCGGCGAAGAAAGCCCGTACAAATCCCTAAGAAATAACCGAAAAACCGAAATTTTTCTGCGATTCGACACAGCGCCGCGATTTCACGGTGCCCTATTACGATATCCTTACTCACTGTTAGGGTGGCCAGGCCACAAAATGTAAAAACCGGATATATTATTATATTTTGCTCAACAAAGTTACGTAGAACGTGTATACGCTATTTGACTCGGGGGAAATCAACGCTACACTTATTTCTACATAGTGTATATTTATGTTTCGGAGACGAACATTTTAGAATCCGTTGTCTCAATTGTCGGGTGTGAGGCTCGATAAAATATCGGATGCTCTAATAGCTAAACTTTTTAGTTAATAGTATTAAGCGTTATTTTGCGGAAATCCATGCTCTTAAACTGTTGTTAAAAACTACTTTGCAACAATCCGCCACCAAAATGTATAATTATATATTCAAAGCATGCACTATGAAATGAAACATTTTATTTGAAGCTGTTTACATTTATCCAAAAATGCATTTTGTCAGCTGTGAATAGTTTTGTATATAATGCTTAGTCGGTGGATAACACGACATTTTGCCTATACCCAAAATGGTGAAGACTAAATTGTCAGGAGTAACAATGTAAGTAAAAGACTTTAAGTGGGACGTCTGTTCTATATGGAGTTGGTTACTGGTGACAATGGCTAGCAGCGACCATTTGCTATTACGTGAATTATTTGTTCATTTATCTTAGATTGTTAAGAAAATGTCGGATATATTTCATAATATTTAGACGGTTTACTAAGATTTCTTTAGCTACTTTATATGGTAAGTATGTGTAACTTTACTTACAAGAAATTTACATAAATAATGTACACAGTGTGTTAACCGACCTTCTTATCTTAACATTTTTACGACTAAAATATTTTAAATAGTAAACTTATAAATCATGACTGTTAAATGTTTTAAATTGGTTGAATTCATAAATAAATTAGGACATAGGCTGAACAGAAACACTTGACTATTAAGAATCAAATGACAAATGGCCTTCAAAGTGGGGAATTCTTAGAGCATGCAATGCGTATTAACTAAATCTGTCTCCTAAAATCAATAGGCTGGTCATCCTTGCCACGGCACTTTTGTGCCGTGCGGAGGTGTCGCTCACTTTTGTGTCCGATATCGCGGATCGGAACGAATCGCGTTTAGAAATCCCGCCGATTTATCATTCTTAAACGTTTGCCCAGACTGCATTATATCCTTTAAATGGACATCCACCACTTTCATAAAATGTCACGTATCTCATACTATTTCTTGACACGTAGCATCGATACCCATTATTTTTTATTTATGATGGGTTATCAAGATCCTTGTAGCTACGCTGTCGGTCGCCTCAACTGAATAGCATACACGGTCTTAAGTTCTAATAAATGACGAAACTTTTTACCCCAGAGAATTAACGTATCGCCGTCCAATATATTGAAGCTAAGCCTTCTATCCTATCAAAATTCCAAAAGCATCGTCCTTTTTATCTTATTTATAGGAACGTTATCCGATTTGAATACACTTTTTTGAACTAAAAACTTCATTTACTTTTATCTGAAACCCTATTCTTTTTGAGTAAAAAGTTTCACTTTCTCTACCTACGCGCTTTATTTTAGGTTTTTTATTAATCATATAAATATTTTTACGCATAGGAATAGATAGTGGTTAATCGTTTTGACTTTGGACTAAGTTTCCTCCGACCTTCGGAAGGAAGACTAAAACCCAACTAAGGTCCAAGACCTTTGACGTAGATGACTTTCCCGCTCGCCCAACGGTGAACCACAAACCCGGAGACAGTAGATGTGGGACAATAATCTCTTGTGAATTTACCGGGTAAAGAAGGATACCATGAGGCTCGTAGCTCTTAGAGCCGGAGGCATTAGTGCTACGGCAAAGATAAAACGACCACATTTAAATCCGGCCTATTTATTATCAAATAGTGTTATTCAAATCGTATTTATTTATGGTACCTATGTAATCTTTTTAATATGAGATCATAAATTGATTATGCAATTGTCGTTCAAACATAAATATGCTGTTAATATTTTTTTTATGTGAGCAGAGTAGCAAACGAGCATGTAAACTACCTGACTTTAAGTGGTCGCAGCCCATAGATATCCATGTACAACCACAAATACGATGAAATCCTATCTGAGCTCGGACGTAGAAACGGTGCTGCTCCTGAGGACTAAGATGGTCGCCTCGCTTCAAAGTGTAGCCGCAATCGCATCTCTCATGAAACACAAGCTTTACTGTGGGTTATGAGGGCGGCGGTGGTACTTACTCGGGCGAACTATAGTTTTCCCCCTTTAAACTAATACTACTACGATGAAGTACCTTACAATTTTGGATGGTATACGGAATCTACACCCCATGCGCCTTCAAAGTATCAGTACCAATATATAGATTACGTATGCATATGCAGAGAGAGTATAAGTATCAATATAGCAACGAACGAATGATCTAGAAATGTTATAAACATTTTCAGTTTTCCTGTAAGTTTGAGAAGCTTCGTCGTATGTCGTAAAAATCTTAATGTTATCAGAGTTAGTACATTTCTCAGTTCTGTTTTATAGTGGTACAATAATAATTCTATTGTTTGCATGTTTGAAGGGTGTAGTAACACAAGGCGCTCCTGTTTTGGCGTGTTAGGGTAAATTACGTAGTGTTAAGTCGTGTCTGCAGTTAGGGTTTTGAAGCATAATAAAAAATAAAATAGAATTTAAAAAGAAATTAAAATACACGCTTTTATAAAAAATCCAACTAAAAAAAGTATATTGACACCATGCACAACAAGCCTTTTTTACATTTCAATATATTTTTTCTTATTAATACTTTTTTAGATCTTTTTATTTATAAAAGCGCGTTTTTTGGTTTTTCTACCTATTATTTATTTTCCTTTTTTTTCATATTATTGCATTGTCATCGGTCCTTGATACGTGTGCACAGTTTCAAATTAATCAGACATCTGGAAATTGGTGAAATTTAAGCTCAAAGAATCCATTACATACGTATATATGTACATACAACCCAAGCTAATATAAGCGCGTTAAAAATGCTTCTGAAGTTATGTTTAGAAACTAGCAAAATGAATTTAAAGAAGAAAAAAATATATCTACGAAAGTTTTATATTCATAAGATTTATTTTTCGTAAAAATCTCATTAGTATATTAGCTTATCAACGGTAACTTTTTTTTTGTTTATTGTGATAGAGTAAGAAACGGGCATGCAGGCCACCTGATGTTAAGTGGTCACTGCAGCCCAT
>DWON01007127.1:0-13222 GCA_018251015.1 Phocides pigmalion okeechobee
AAAAGAAAAATAATTTTGACATTCTATCTTCCCTCCTTGTCCCTCATTCCGCGAACTTAAAAACGCACCCTCGTATTATCAGAACAGTAAAATATTGAATTCATGTTACTATTTTTATTCATTTGTATAATAATAAAATAGCTATAATTTTGATACGAAATTATTTCATCTTTCCTTTAATCTCAATTGACCAATTTTTGTTAATTAAATATAAAAAATAACTAATATATCAGGAAAAAGTTCCACTTCATACGGGAGCACATTAATACACACACACACACATCTTTTTTTAATGACATGTGCATGACATTTTTTAGCAGTGCGGTGACGGCTCATTGGTATTCTTTTGCTATCTGTGTCTGTGACAGATCTGTTTGTTTGTTAAATCTGGTTGTCAATCGTACGTCATCTTAAGTTTCAATCTTTCCGATAAAACAATAATAATCTACAATGCTCTCTAATCAAAAATTGTATGTATAAAGAACGGAAAAATATAACAACAGAATTTCTATCAAACCAGTGCCGTTGTAAAAATAATAAAAATGTTACGACTAATCTCAAAATTACGATATTTTTTTTAATCTGTCTTTTATCGTTATTCCGCCTAGGCCTTATTTATATATTTTAAATTGCCTTTTTAATATTTTGTCTGTTTTACTAAACTTAAGTGTAACTAGGTAAAAACCCAAATAAATGTGGTACTATTTTCCTATTGAATTATATTTACGACTTAGTACTTAAAACGTGTATCCTTGTTATTCCTTGACTTTTCGATGGATACGTAATGACGTGATCGCTCAATCGAGCTCAATAATCCTGCTCATGAAACTATTACTTGATACTCTATTATTTTTGTTATTCCGTATACATTTTTTTATGTGAGAAGAGTAGCAAACGAGCATACAAACCACCTGATGTTAAGTAGTCGCAGCCCATAGACATCCACGTACAAAATTACAAACACGACCGAAATAATATCTGAGCTCGAACGTAGATACGTTGCTACTCTTATGGACTAAGATGGTCGCCTCGCTTTAAAGTGTAGCCGGCAACCGCACCTCTCCGAACCGAAATACAAGTAATACTTTACGGCGGATTATCAGGGCGACGGTGGTACCTCTCCGGTCGAACTATAGTTCTCCCACCTGAAAATTATTATGATTTGTTTGTTTTTTTGTTAGTTAGTTTGTGTTCCGGTGACATATGTTTGTTTTGTGATTCGTTGCAGTTTCCGAACAGTGCAATAACAATGGCGATGAGTCAGCAGCCCCCTCCACCTCTGGTGAGGAGCTCGACCAACACGACGACTATGAAGTGAGCATGTTTATCCATTATTGTAAATTCGCTACGAAACTAGCCCATTTTGTCAATATACCATATCATTTTACCGACAGCTACGACGCGTACATTTTCGAAATACATCCTTTTACCATTTAACACTTTCCCTGCGGCGTACAACAATGATGTGTATTCAACGTAAAGCGCTTGCGGCTTACACTTACCTGTGTTGTACGTACAAATCTGTATGGATTACAGGCGAACAAAAGTGCTGCGTTTATGTCGGCGATAGAAGACTGGGGGCTGATATTACGTTTGTGTAGTCGTAGGTGTATCATATACGAATAAAAATACAATATTTATGTACATTGTCGGCGCATCTTCAATCTAGAGAAATAAGCTCCAGTTTAGTGACAATTTAGTCGACACGCTGACCCTATCGTTAATGCCGTCGCAGTCAAAGTCTTAAAATTTAAGTGTGAAATGTTCGGTCATAAAATGACACATTTATAGTAGAAAAGAATGATTACACATGAAAAAGACGTAGACAAACGTGGTGTCACGTGGTCTAGCGCAAGGGATATCCGATTGGTCGCTAGCATTTGTTTTATTTTATGTGACTAATGAAATCTACTCTCTCGTACGACAATCGCTACAAAATCATATCAAATACATTTTGTCAGTGTTTGTGGAAATAAAATCATTCATACCCTTGTAATGTGGAAACCCCAGTCGAATCATTTAGACCCCTCTAGGCTTTAGATCTATAAGCTAGACCTTTGCACTGTTCGACAGTAGAGACCCCACCGTCGCACTAACATGGTTGCCAGCTAATTGCGGGAGGCGGCATTAAACTGGAGTTTTATTTTCCAGATTGGAGATGCGCCTACAATTCACACGAATATTGTATTTTTAGAATCAGTGTAACATTCACGAATACAGACTTATTGTCCGCGCTCAGTCGTTTAGTTCCGATGTAAATATAACATTTGTGGTTGTTCGTAATTCATACAGATTTTTACGAACAACACAGATGTGTACAAGGCGCAAGCGCGTTACACCAAGTAATACACAGCAGTATTGTACGCCGCCGCTAAAAATCTTGTACGTTGCAATGAAAATATTGCGGTTACGCATGGTGGATGGAATTACCAGCACGTTTCGCAATGTTTCTGCCACGGAAAATGTTACGCGACATATGTTACAGAACGCAGAATTTCACAAAGAACATGTCGCACACAACCTCGCATTCATGAAGACAGTGTCAAACTCCGTGCAATACTGGGCCTCTCGCGAACGAGACCTCTTTGCTATAATTTGTCAACTTGGTAAACCAACCGTCTTCCTCACTATAAGTTCTAACGAAATACGCTGGATGAAATTGCTCACTATTTTTCTCAAACTGAGCAAAAAATATCCAGGAAAAACAGCACAAGATCTCAATACTTATGAGCGTTGCACTTTAGTGAGCGACGATCCTGTTTTTGTTCCTTGATGAAAATGCTGAAATCTAAACAGACTTACAATTCGTTCGGAAAGTATTTCGTTAAAGATTCCTTTTTTCTACGTATTGAGTTCCACCATCGAGGAAGTCCGCACGTACATATTTTATTGTAGTTGAACGACGATCCACGTGAGACCGTGTCCGAAGACATGCCAAGAACCATCGAGCTAGTGGAAAAATTAAGTTCGGTTGCTCGAGATGATGTGCCAAGCAATTGTATCTATGCCAACCAGATACATAAACATGCACAAATATACTTTAACTTGCACAAAGCGAGGCAAAACAACTTGCAGATTCGGGATCCCGTACTGGCCTATGCCCACGACCCGTGTACTGGTTCCGATACCGCAATCTGATGGACGTCGCCAAACACTACAACAGAAAGCCAAGGAGCTGCGTACCTCTCTCGGTGAACGTCGATATGCAAACATGGATGAGTTTTTTAGTGCTAAACGTTTGACTTACGTTTCATATCTCGACATTGTGCGTTCAACGTTGTGCAGACCGACTCTGTTGTTCAAACGAAACTTCGACGAACTTATGACAAACACCTTCAATCCGTACCTTGCTGGTGAAGTCAACTCTAACATCGACATTCAGTTCATCTTGGAGGAGTACAGCTGCGCAGAGTATGTCGTAGAGTATGTAATTAAATCATCTCGTGGAATGGGTAACCTACGGTGTGAACTTACCAAAATGATGCAAGAGCATCCCGACCAGGATTACACAGGCCAATTGAAAGCGTTAAGTACCAAACTGTTTAACGCAGTTGAGATGTCAGCGCAAGAAGCAGCATGGTATCTACTACGACAGCCAATGATTGAGAAAAGTTGTCAAGTTGTGTACATCCCAACGGTGTGGCCGACAGAAAGACAATGTTCCCGCAAGCGTCGTCTACAAATGGACCGCGAAGGTATCGATGGAGACAGCACTGATGTTTGGACCAAAAACATAATACAGCGATATGAAGAACAACCTTCATCTTTAGAACAAGTGTATTTGGCTGAGTTTGCTTCGTGGTATGCTAATGCTAATGATTTCGTTGACGAAGAAGACGACGTGCACGTGGATGACGATTAAGATTCTGAAGCTGTACCTGAAGCGAAGATGTCGAGAACACCAAAAGAATATCGCAGACGACTGCTCGGACGAGTCATACGATACAGACGCTACGATATTGATGACACTGTCAATTATAAACGAGAGATGGTTCTACTTTACGTACAGTTTCGCAACGAAATGTCTGAGATTGTTGATCAAAATATTTTTTTGCAATTATTTGACGACAACAAAGATAAGATTATGGAACGCCGTAGTCTATTCGAAACGAATTTAAAAATTGAAAACGTCATGAAGGAACATGAAGCGACGATGATTTTGCAAAATGATAAGTGCAATATGCAAGAAGAAGAATCAAGAGCAGTGTTTGTCCAACGAATTGTTAGGAGAAGCTGGTTCTAAGAACGAAAATGTTGTTAAAAAATCGTCCCCCGACAAGGATTCGAGAATCAGCAATGTGATAAAAACCCAACAGTTTTGCGCGCTTGAATCCACCAATCCAAAACAACGGGAGATCATTCTTGAGGTCATACGTCGATTGCGGATTACATGGCTGCGGAGATGACGTTTCTAAAGAGCTACAAATATTCTTTACCAACCCATGAAAAAACCTTGCACCTTGAAAATGTCTTATGGAGACGTACGACCATAAGACATTTTCTATACTTAGAAACACAACTCGTTGAACAACGCCTATATTGCCTGTGCCAGCACAGGTAATGCCGCTATACCACTTAGTGGCACTACTGTGCATTCAGCGTTTGGTCTATTTCTCGCGTGACAAAACTCTTATCCACGGAGAATTTGCAAGTCTACAGAAACATGTTCGTTGACGCTAAAGCTGTTTTCGTGGACGAGATCAGTATGTTAAGTTCAGCATTTCTCCAAAAAATCAACTACCGACTGCAGTAGATATTTATGACAAACCATTCGGAGTCATTCATGTGATTCTCTGCGGCGATTTCAGACAGATGCCACCGATACGAGCAAGTCTATGTTACAGCATGCCTATCAACCAACTTGGAGGATCAATTCTGTGGTACAGCAATGAATACTTTCCGCTGGTTGGTGTTGTGTGACAAACTAATGAGAGGTTTTCAAATTATTATCGACATACAAGACCGAATTTCTCCAAAGTTGCATTGCATTGCACAACCATCGATTTGACTTTTTCAAGGTATATTACACTTGAAACACTCCTCTTTGGAATTAAACGTTAATTTATCGAAACAAATGAAATTTTCAATTAACTCTTTTTTTTAACTATACAAAATAATTACAATTCAGGGACTAATTCAGTTTAATTCATAAATGTCTGAATTTTTCATCTATGTTTCCTTATCACGATATCATGTAAATGTCATAGTCCGTAAACCGACATTAGAGAAAAACATTTTTTTTACGTTCATGTGTGTGGTATTATTATTTTTATTTTGAGAAGATTTTTGATATTATGTTACACCATCGGTTAAATGAGCACACCTAAGAAGGAGCATTAGAATTATAGTATACTAATAATGTGCACAATTTTCGAAATGCAAGGAGCACAGAAGTGTTCAATTTGAGAAATACTTATTTTCGGTAATGCTCAATTGGAGAAGTGCTCAATTTAAGAAGTGTTCATTGTGAGAAATCACATTTTGCGCCATACTCTATTTGAGAAGTGCTCATTTTGAGAAATTTTCATTTTGCGTAGTACTTATTTCGAGAACTGCTCGTTTTACTTGATATGCAAAATTTTGGTGTACAGATTAAGATAATGTTGGAAGTAAGATTGATCTAATTTATCGATATGTGAGAAAAGTCTGTTGTCCACTACTAATTTGTATTTTCCCACTAATTTTCACAAAATTATATTAAACCATCTTTATTTATCTTTAGTATACCCACCCACCTATGAATAATGTGCCTATAAAGCGATTCTTAATCATGCTTGATTCATGATATATAAAGAAATGGTGGAATCTACTCAAGTTTTATCTTTCCAATTTCCTGATTTAAATATGATGCAGCCGCGAAAAAATATTAATATAAATAAAATTATACGTAACATTGTCATTATTCAGTTGCGTAATTTCCAAGTAGGATTTTTTACGTTTGGTCAATTTTGTAATTTTCAAAAAACTTTGGCTATCTGGATTTCCTTACATCGGTTTCGTAATCGTGTTTTCAGCGTCTGTGTCGACACGCGCAACACTTTGATCTCGTTCGGATAACGACAAAAAGTTTTGCTTTTTTCCCAAAAGTCGGTCATCGTGTAGAGGCTGTTCTTACAATAACTTGCGGTCGGTACACAAACGTCCATTCGCATTGTCTTGCTACTGATTTAGGCTGAGTGGACAAAACTTGTCGTTTTTAGGGCACTGTGACCAAATGATTCTGTAATCATACGATATTAAACTAATATCATCGCGGAATTTATAAATTTTTCGCATTTTTAACACTTTAACAACATTGCTATACAAGCCGCAACGCGCTTGCGGCTTGCACACATCTGTGTTGTAGGTAAGTACAAATCTGTATGGACGGATGAACACAAGTGTCATATTTACGTCGGCGCGACAAAACTGTGGGCGGACATTACGTCTGTGTACTCGTAGATGGTACATGGATGTTTAAACATACAATATTTCAGTGAATTGTCTGCGCATCTTCAGTCTAGACAATATGCTTCTGGCTAGTGCCGCCTTCCGCAATGTTGATCCGATCTAATACCTATATGAGCGCCGCAAAGTTTTAAACTAACGTAAAGATTCTTTATTTACTATCATAAGTCTGTTAGCGACCAACACCGTAACACACACACCACACATGCGTAAAATATTTGTTTCTATAATCATCAAAAATTCTGTATTGTGAACATCTCATCTCTGATTTATAAACTGTAACTTACAAAATTGAAACAAAGTTAAGTTACCAGAACGTTCTATATAATATAGTTTTTGAGATATAGCATTATTCCGATTATTCTACTCCACGGAATCTTCGCTGTGCGTCCGACACACACTCGCCAGCCTTTTATGCATTTTTTCCGAATTACTTTTTTAACTAGCAACACTGACATCTTGGTTTTATTTCGACACAAAATGCGTCACCGCGCTTAATGGCCTGTCTTATTATTTCTAATTTGGTGTTCTATTTTTGGAAAACCAGTTCTCGGCACACAGAATAAGTTTGTGTTTAACGATACATATGTTTTATACGTAGACTGACGATCTGCATATTTTTGGATGAAGAGGTTGATATAAACATTTTTACATTATGACATATTTATACATAAAGGACTTTTATGTAGAACTAGCGACCCGGCGCAACTTCGCTCGAGTAATAGAGTTTATATTTACTTACGTTCTTTTTTTCATACATGCATCCAGTCATTGCATAGTTGCAAAAAGTAACAATTAGAAACATCCATTTTGAACGATTACTGAATTACTATATTGAATTTAACTATTTATTTTTTTCTTAATCTACCTTTCTCTCTTTCTCGACTAATATTACTGTTTCTCTTTTAGGTATAAAATAGTTATACTTATTACTGTACTAGTATTATTTATTAATTACTTACGCTGGGTAGCATATAATATAATAGTTTTTAAGATTGTAATTTTCTCTGTAAGTGAATTGTACATATTCTTAAGAGAAATAAAGTCTTTAACTATAATATTTTATTTCATTATGTACCTTACACTAAATGAATATCATAAATACCATGTAAAAAGTACATCATCAGCACAATGCAGTACATCTTCAGGAACTTCCTTCAATTAAACAAACATCTGGTGTTAATAGCACCAGTACTGAGTTAGAGAGCGATAAATTGTCGTAGATTTAGCCGAGCTCGTGGTAGGGGGGCTAACGAAAATATTGCAGCATGGAGTCCCCGACTCGGGTGCGCCCACATGTGCTGTAGGGATGGTGTGCTTTTATCGATATCGATGAATGACGTCACGAGCGTAACTAACGACTAGTTTTAATTTAGATGTGTCACTGATGATTTTTAGTACAAAATTGAAACAGCAAATTTGATATAACGATATGTTTAGTTTCTACGTACGTTTGGATGTATGGTCGATGATTTTAAGCATCAAACGTGCATGTTCCAACTATTAATTTAGCTTTTACATACGTTTAGATATCTGATTGATAATTTTTAGTATAAAAAAATCAAAAAACGTGATCCTACGATTAGTTTTTATATACGTATGGATGACTATTTTTATTTTAAAATTAAAACAACAACCATCCATGCTCCAACGAACGATTACTTTAGCTTTTGAATACGTTTAGATATCTGGTTGATAATTTTTAGTATAAAATAAAAAACAGCAAACATGTATGTTCCAATGATTAGTTTAGCTTTAACATGCGTCTGGATGTTTGATTCATGTTCATGTTAAATCGACGACATGTTAAGTAGTCACTACAGGTTATGGACATCTGTAAAAAAATCAAATAGAACAGAAATCTTATTTGAAGTTGGTCACAGATACATTGTTATTCCTCTGCCATTGCGTTGACTAAGATGGTTCCTTCATTTGTGAGCCGAGGTACCTTACTGAATTACAAGAATTGCTCACTAGAGATATAATGGTACACCGGTTTAGAGAGGTATGACGGCGGTATCTCCCCGGTCGAATTATACTAGTTCTAATTGTAAGAATAGTTTCCAACTTATATATACCTATTTGCAAACGATCATGTTTAAATTTAATAAATAATGCCATAATATGTTCAACAATGCAACATGTATTAAAGAAAATGTATATTAAAAAGATTTGATTCCCAAAAAAGGATAAAGTTAAAATAAATTCAACACTTCAACATGTATAAAAGAAAAATAATATTAAAAAAGATGACATGCTCAAAAAAATACATCTTAAAAAATAATTGATTATTCTCGTGCACATAAGTGGAGCACGATAAGAAAACGCAAGTCGACAACACCGTCACAACACGTCCCTAATCCCGGCGTCCCGTCTTGAGGAGCGGCCGTAGTCACCGAGTGGCCGGCGCGCGCGCATCTCGCTCAACGACGCCCGATCCAAAAATATCCCGGCCCGGCCGCCACCGAACCGTACCACGCGTGAAATACTAACACAAAATCGCCTGTAAAACCGAATCCCGCATTGGGGGCCAAAAAACCGAATCCCACCTGTAAAGTTCGTTTCCCTACGGGTTTAATTGGTCAAAATAGTTTGATTAGTGCAGTGTTGCCGCGTCCCATTTCCACTGATGCGGCGATGTCGCCTACCGCCATTGGCGCCGACTTGCCGCAGTGGTGCGGGAAGACCGAGGGCTGTCCTCAGGCGCTCCTAGGATGGCTCTATCTGACACACGACCAGAACGACCAGGTAAGAAATAGACTCCAAATCACCAATACCATATCGCAATCATGCCAATCCAACAGTAACTTTCAAAAACGATATATAAGATTTCAAACATCGTTTTTGTTTCGTATGTACAGTGTATTAGGCGCGACAGATCTGTCTGTCGTAATAGTCTGAAGTAAGGATATGTGAATATTTCCATGTTGAAAAGTAGCAACGGGACACCATCTGATGTTAAGTGGTTTTTAGCCCGTGGACAAGTAAGACGTCAGCTAAGACTGAATGCCTGAACTCCTATGGGCTAAGATGGTCGCCTCTCTTGGAAGTGTAGCCTTTATGAGGATAGTGATGATACCTTCCTGGTATACAATTCGATCACTTCCCAAAATCGTCGACTTGTCTAAAGTCTAGATCAGTTTGGGGCTTGATTTTAGTCTTGACTATTTGTCATTAAAGAAATAAATACGCAATGACCAATGAACTTATATATGAAATTTATATCTATAAATAATTCTATTAATTATTGAAATATATATTTCATTTGTCCACAAATTGACAGTTTCACTGATGACAGATAATAAATTGTCAGTTTTGATGTCAAAGATAGACAATTCAATAGAATACTGTCAATTTATAAATAACTTAAAGAGAGCGATTGTCAATTACACAGACAGAGCAGAAAAAAATACAGTTCGTAGTTGTTACGTATCATTTTGAATTTAGATTAATTATATTTTGTTCTTAGTACCGGTATATACATTGTAACTGTCGGGTGTTATGTCGGATTTTGAATTTAGAATAATCATTTTTTATTCTTATTACTTGTTTAAATAATTTAAGTACCGGGTGTTGTGTATAAATTCGAATTTAGAATAATTATTATTAATTTTTAATATTATAATCTGTATGTACATTAAAATTACAGTTTTTTTTCTGTTTTGTGGACGGTCAGGTCTTACAAAAGTAGTGTTTGTCCTACGTGTCCTGGTTTCAATACAAACTTATCCATAAATGTCCATGGACGGCAGTGACCTCTTAACCTGTATTAATGTATATTATTATCTCTATATCCATTTCTATATCCATCCTGTTTTCTAACTGTTCCGGCCCAGCTTCGCTCGGGTAATACAATTTATATTTACTAACATTATTTTTCTTTCACACATGCATCCAGTCATTACCTAGTTGCAAAAACTAACAATTAGAAACATATATTTCGAACGACGACTGAATTACTATATTCAATTTAACTATTTAATTTCTCGCCCAAAAAAGCTTAAATTATTATGCACCAAAACCTTCAGGAATCACTCTACCTGTTGTTGAAAACTGTGAGAAAATCCGTCCAGTACTTCTTGAGTTTATCGTGAATAGACAGACAGACGCGATGGGGGACTTTGTTTTATAATACTTATAGGTAAACTAAAGTTATGTTTCATTTTAATCTAGTCTCAACTCAAACCAGGCATATTAACACTTCCACCACACTTAAAAGTATTTATATCGTACGTTTTGGGTTGATATACTCGTAAAATTGAACGCCAAATATTTGTAGCATACCTATTGAAACGAAATTCGTAAATTTGGGTCAATACGGCTCTAACTTCCCAATTATAAATCTATATCTTGCCTTCTACCTTTTCTTATGCATATTTCGCAGCCGGCCGCAAGTGATTGTACGTGTAGTTCGACCAGGGAGGTATCACCGCTGCCCTCATAATCCGCCGTAAAGCATTACTTGTGTTTTGGTTGGAGAGGCGTGGTTGCCGGTACACTTTGAAGCGGGGCGACCATCTTAGTCCTAAGGAGTAGCAACGCATCTACCTTCGAGCTCAGATAGGATTTCGGTCGTGTTTGTGGTTGCACGTGGATGTCTATGGGCCGCGACTACTTAACAATAGGTGGTTTGCATCGTCTGTTGCTCTTTTCACATAAAAAAACCTTCCATAAGCCTTCAAAAACCTAAAAGACTAGTTAATGTATTCCTGTACCATCGAAACACGTGAAATTTTTCTACTATTATACTTTTTATGTGAGAAAAGTAGCAAACGAGCATGCAAACCACCTGATATTAAGCAGTCGCAGCCCATAGACATCCACGTATAATTACTAACACGACCAAAATCCCATCTGAGCTCGAATGTTGATGCGTTGCTACTCCTGAGTACTAAGATGGTCACTTGGCTTCAAAGTGTAGCCGGTAACCGCACCTCCAACGGAAAAACATGTAATGCTTTACGGCGGATTATGAGGGCTTCAGTGGTAAACTAAAATAAAAATGTGGAACTTTATAATAGTTGTAATAATACTTAATTGTTAACCTGCTCTTGAATTAGAACAATAAGGTACGTGATTACTCGCGTTTCTAAGATCCCTTTTCGTGGAAGCAGCGAAATCTAATCCTGCCAGTGACGGGGTCTGAAGTATTGCTTACATTACGTTCTTAGATTAACTAGAAACCTACTCTGGGATTTGAAAACACTTTGATTAAGATTGCGATTGTTCTGTTACACAGACTAACAGTGGAAAGATTCTGACACACACAATTAGCTGTCTCGTGTGCTCACCATTTTTCTAAAGTTATACTGTGTAATGTTTATCCATGAAGGACTGATTTAAAAAGAGTGCCGAGAGTTTTTTCCGCCGACTTTTTTCTCTCGGTCTACCTTAATCAACAGACGCCTAAAGCCGATGTATTGATTTTACACTTTACCCTTGACGTCCATTAAATGTATGTAATATACCTTACAATGAAATAAAATATTTGAATCTGAATTTGAATATGAAACAATAACTTATTGTTAGTGGTTAGATTCTAGCCTTACATTGTTGAGTAGATCGTTTTGACAATCTCAACGAGGCATTTTGAGATTGGGCGAGCTTAAGTGCAGAAAATAACTGAACTGACTCAACTTTTTCCGCCGGCTTTTTTCTCTCGGTCAACGTTAGCGCTCAAGGCCGATTTACTGATTTTACATTGCACCCTTAACATGCATTAAGTGTATGTAAATACCTTACAATTAAATAAAATATTTGAATTTGAGTCCTACTTAATGTCGTGTGTTGCTACGCCCGAGTACCAAGATGGTCACCTCGCTCCTCTATCATCATCTCTCCAATCAAAGCAAAAAGTGATTTTACGACGGATAATGACCGGTGATAACTTCGTGGTCAAATTATAGTTCTTTTTTCTTATTTATAGTTAGTTCTTATCTTAGTTCTACGGCTTGTAGATTTTTACAAAATAGCTTCAATGACTGCTATCTACCGATATAGACTACCAAAGTACAGAAGCTGGCGCCAAATTTTAGTCAATTGTAATCCCACCCATACAACGTATGCGGTGCCACATACGTGGATACATTGGCTCCTTCTCGCTTCGGCGGAATGGTGTCGAGGGCAGGAGCTGTGGCGGAGGCTGCAGAAGAAACCAACCGGCGTAAATATGTCTCATTGAGGAGTCATTACGTATTTGTTCCGATTGGCTTTGAAAGCTTCGGCCCTTGGGATCCGCGTGCCAAAAAATATATCAAACAAATAGTACCACGTTTGATCGACACCACCGGTGGCAAGAGGACTGGTTTATATATCGCACAGAGAACTGCGATTGCTATTCAACGCGAGATTGCGGCTAGCGTTGTTGGAAACATGCCGCAGGGGCATGGACTCCCTTTAAATTGTTTAGGTTAAGCTTTGATTGTAATTAGTTTTAAGATTTTCAACAAAGTATATAAATGTAGCTAACAATAAACTGGATATAAAGATACAAACAAACCGCTGAGCTGTGTTCATGTGGCACCGAACGCCATCTATCGTAATAAAAGCAAAACAGTAAATTCTGGGGGAAACGGGAACATATGTAGGCACTCGTTAGAGTGACTGTTAGAATAATTAGTGAGACATTCGATATCATATTTCTGTTACAACCAAAACACATACGATGTATCGTGGTATGATGCGACGTCTTATTTATTTTATATATTTAAAAGGTGACAGAGCCGTTAGAGCTCGCCCGGGGCGACACCACCGCCACCCTCATAACCCGCCGTAA